>CM076582.1:1550451805-1550619327 GCA_034641835.2 Pinus albicaulis
TCCCTCTCATGTGCAAAATAATTATCCATTTCTCTTTGAAAAGTTGCTCCTGCATTCATGAGCTGAAAAGGAATATTGACATAAATAAAAGTTCCCCACAAGATGTCGTGAAATTTTCATTTTCTTGATCATCTCGATGCACTAAATTATGGTGAAATTTGTCTTCATCCAACTACTCTTTGAAGTATGTAGTCAATATTTGGTAGGGGGTACTTCTCCTTGACAGAAACCTTATTCGGGCTTCTAAAGTTCACACATAATCTTATTTCCCTTGAATTTTTCCTTACTGGTACTAAATTTGATATCCATTTAGAAAATCTAAGTGGCACCGTGACCTTTGCATTAAATACTTTTTTAACTTCCGTCTCAATTAGAGGCAATAAGACATGATTAGCTCTTCTCAGTTTTTGTTTAAAAGGCTTTTGATCCTCTTTTATAGGGATAGTATGTTGAATAATATATTTAGCATAAACCTTTGAGTCATGATATCCCCATGAAAAAACACTTGTATACTCAGTAAACAAATAAATTTACCTTTGTTTTTCTTTCAGACACAATGACTTTGAAATATTAACAATATTGGGGTTTTCTTCAATGCCTATATTGAAATGTTCTACTTCTAATCTAGTTAGTTGAATTTAAGGCTTTTTAGCAAGATCATTAATGTCAAATGATTTTTCAAGGGGTAGAAGACCTCCTCGGATTGTATTATTCTTGAGTTGTAATATTTTAGATTCCTCATCATATTCACTGGTTTGATTGAAAATCTTCTCCTATCCACTATCATCAATATCATTCCCTATATCATTGGTCAAACTTTCAAATTCATCATTTAATGGCAAGAAATTGTTGAGTTGTTTGGCATTATCAAATACTTGCGAGTATCTCATGTTATCATGAATTGAAGGTCTATGTTTTCCATCAATTTATAAAATCTTCCTTCCTCTAAAAGGAATTTTACATGTACTTTCTGAAGTAGCTAATGCATCAACAAATACATTCCGATCTCTAAGAATTAATGACAATTGGAATTCTTGAAAACAGTGTAAAAACTCTACAAAAACACTCCTATATGCTGTCATTCTGGAATGTTTAGTTGAATATTCACCTTTTATCTGTTTTATGATAAGTTCTGAATCTCCATGAATTTAAACTCTCTTAGCTCCAATTTATTTTAACTTCTTAAGTCCTAATAAAAAATCTTCATATTCAGGTACATTGTGTGTACATTCAGAATTTAGTTTTTAAGAGTATTTATTTGTTGTACTTGGCTTCATATCTAAGATCCATACTCCAATCTCAGCTCCCTCTTTGCTTAATGCTCCATCAAAGTCCATGTTCCATAAGAAATATTATTGTTCATGTTCATTACTTCCCCCCCATGATCTTGACAAAATAGTTCCTTATTTGGGAGGTATATAAGCCAAAACAATGCCCATCACTAGAAACTTTGTTGGAATTTGAGTGAGGGTAACACATAAATCTTTAATTAATACCTGAAATCTTACTATATTCGAATCAAAGGAGTAAAGTTATTATAATTTCTCGTAATATCTAATCCCAATTTTTCGATGATTACCTTTGGCAGAAGATTGTCTGAGGCACCAGAATGCAACATTGCATTGGGAAAAATAAAATCATGTATGTTAAGACTAAAATAGAATGGAGGAACACTGCCATCTTGTGTAATTCCATCTACTTTAGGTCCAAATAGTAACTTAGTTTTATCGTCAGTTACATTTACGTTGTTTTTTCCTTATTCAATTTTCAATTCATTTACATGTTGACTTCTATACACATCCTTTTTTACCAACTCAAGTAATGGAACATGGTTTTTTACTTTTCAAAGTTCATTTTCAATATTAAAAGAAAGTTGGTATTTTTCTACTTATTTAATACTTACATCATGATTTTGAGAAATTTCCTTCTCATTATCTCCATTTTTTTTGCTAGTAGAAGGTATATGAGTTTGAGTCTTCTTGGGAGAGTTCACTACAACATTTCTTACTTCCTACATTGTATTATTTGTGTACTTCAATGGTAGCATTATGATATATTTTTTTATAATATATTGATTTTACATGCATATCTTCTCGTTGTGATAACAAGATAATATATTATTTCTCCTTGGTTCGAAAAATGGCATCCATTTTTACCTCCCCAAAGAGATTAACTTGATCTTCCTCGTAGTCTTGTATGGTTTCTTGTTCTTCTTCAGCAAAATTATCTTAAAAATAGGGTCTAATTTATGTTGATCCACTTGGTTTCTTTTCTCTCTTTTCTTGATTTGGGTCTACTGGCTTTTAAAGTTTGAATTTCTAATTTGAGGGTCTCCTTATGGTTGTGTTGGAGGGGCTCTATGAGCACAATTATTCTCTCCATCATCCTTTCCATAGTTTTAACTAATTTGTCTAAATTTTCACCTAATGAAGAAAAAGAAGGTTTTTCTTTAATGGTCACTCTTCTCTCAGTCCTAAACTTTCCCTTTTGGCTAGCAGATTAGCCTCTACACTAACAAAATTTATTTGCATTTCTTCAGGAGTAGGTGGATTTATTTCTCTCAATTGATAAGCCATATCAGCATCAAATCCATTTGTAAAATGAATCAAAGAAGGTTTTGGTGGGGGTTTTATTGTTGTTGGGATGGAATTGTAGAAATTATTAAATCTAATTATATAATCCTCACCAGTTTCATGTGGAGCTCTCCTTAATTTTTCATATTCTACAAGGATATGAAGGGGATTCTTTTTTTACTTCCGACCTAGAAAGGAAATTTTCATGAAATTGTTGTAAGTCTGAAATACTTCCCTCTCGCAAACATTTTTATCATTTTTTTATGTCACTAATTAATATTTGTGTAGATAATCTCATTTTTACATCATCATGATCGAATTTCTCTAGATATGATAATTCATTTATTCTATCAATGTTTTGTTGTGCTGTTACACGACCTGTATCATCGAATTGTAGTATTCTGTATTCATAGTTCTCATTCAATGATGCCTTTAATGATAAAGTGTCATATTTCCCTGCCATGACTTGAGTATGAGAAGAGGATGATATTACAGTAGTGGTTGATGGAAAGGGTTGAGGACCTGGTGGCATTGTTGATGAGGATGATGATGCAGTGTTTTGTACAATCGAAATATTATGGGTAGGAGTTGAAACCAAAATTGAGAGCATACAATTTCATCATGTTTATGGAGAACAAAAATAGATAACAAGCTTGTTATCTAAGAAAAGGATCAATATGAATGAAGCTATGTCTTTTTCAATGAATTTAGAGTGGAAAATTGATAAATGAAAGTAACAACAATATCTCATAGTAGACCCTAGTAACTTTTAGAATTACTATATAATGTTTTGAAACAACAAGTTTTATAATATTCACAATCATGAATTACGATGAACATAAAATATTATGATTAGATTGAAAAATAGGGCAAAAGTAAAATGAAAAAAATAGAAATGTTTAAATGATTGTAAAACTTACAGATGTACTTTTTTTTCTTTTGTTAATAGAAAAAAGTATTGTTTTTTAGTTGGGAAAAATGTTAAGGAGTTGTGAGAGAAGGAGGAATTGATGGGATGATCCGGAATGAGGGCCAAAAAAATTTAAGAAATCTTACACTAACATTATTTGAATGATGATTTTGATGGTGAAATCTTACAGTAACATTATTTGAATGATGTTTGATGGTGGAAATGTATTCAGCACCATAAAAAACCTCTAGGGCACCCAAAATATTAAAGTTTTATAGTTATAATGGATTTAAAAAAATCCATGCCCGATTTTCTTAAAATCTTACTAAAATCTCCATGATTTTGAGGGAAAAAAAGTAGTCTAGTTAGACTAGGGTAGTTAAACTAGACTTCTTTTTAGCCGTGAAAATCATGGAAATTCAGGTAAGATTTTAAGAAAATCAGGAGTGATTTTTGTAAATCCACTTTATACCTATCAAACATTAATATTTTGGGTGCCGTAGATGTTTCTGATGATGGTGAATCAATTTCCACCATCAAAATCATCATTCAAACAATGTTACTGTAAGATTTCTTAACTTTGGATTCACCCAATTTTGGCCTTCTTGGCAATTCCTTAGTCTCTTTAGACAACTCCTTTACAACTCCTTAAACCACAGTGAGAATTATAACTGGTCTACAAAGAAATATACACAATTTTAAAGGAGAATGTGTAATAATGTTCCAACAAATCCAACTGAATGTACTACTTCATTACCAAGATTTTACATGCAATTAAATGTTGAGGTCTCCATGGGAGAGCGAAAATAAAATAAGAGTAAAAAAAAATAAAGCACGACATGGGGCCTTTTCTCAGTAAATTTGACCAAAACTCATTTAGAAATGAGTACTTCCAGCAAATAAAATTAGCTATGAAATTTGGGGCAAGCTACTTGAAAATTGCATGGAAGAGGAGAAGACCGTTAGGGGAAACCGAATCGGGTACATGTATCACTCCAAAGCACATGAAGCGTGTGGTACCTACCGAATCATAGCAAATAGAAGCAGGTGTTAGTGTTGTAATAGCAGTTTTTGAAAATTGCAATACGTTACCTTCATAAGTGAACATCCCAAGTGTAAAAGCTTTATAAGTGGTTATAGTTTCTGAACATCCTAGTAACCTTCATACGTTACCTGTAATGAGCAGAGAATGCCGAATGTGAACTCTGCAAGCGCCAAACGGGCATGACCTCCACCAAAACCTAACCGTTACGGGACATGCCATAATAAATAGCGAAAAAAAACCATAATAAAGTGGCCATAAATATAAAATAATTTACTTAAACTTAAATTTTGTAATGGCATGTGATAACTCTCTTTTCATCCTCGCTTCATTAATAAACTCGGATTTATATGAGTTCTGTAGGTGCGCTAATGCTGCTTCAGTTGAAAACAATCAGATACAAGACAGTAATTGCATTAAATTGGTGAATTTGACGCACATAATGGAGGATTTAACTTTAACTGAAGTTGAAAGATCTAAGAGGTAATAAATGATTTAGTGTACATTATTTGGTGAGCTACATCGACACAGCAAACCATGAAAAAATAGTCGAAAAACACTTTCTACACAAGCGAAAAAGCACATGACAATGCGGCAGCCTTTTGAAAGGACTTCACGCAAAGCTAAATTTCCCTGCCCCAACAGCCTCCGCAGCGGCCAGACGACCACCCACACTATCATAGTTCGGGCCCCTCTGCTTAAGGTGGCGGTGTGGACCTTGTAATGGAAGCTATAGGGGGCTGGGAAATTTGTTTTGCCATGGGGCTCTTTTAAATTTTTAGCGGCATTGTCATATTTTTCAGTTGTTTCCTCATTTGTGGCCATCTGCAGTTCTTGTTAGCGCGTCAGAACTGTATTTTTATGCAATAAAATAACTGTAATATGGTTAATATTAGTAGAAACACACCCACCTAATAAAAAATTGCAATTAAACTACACAGAAAGCTAATCACTAAAAATGTTTGCAGATGGGATCTCTTCACATTTTTAGATGTAGGAGTCTGCTGGTCTGTGCCATTTTAAAATTGCAATTAAACTACACAGAAAGCTAATCAATAAAAAGGTTTGCAGATGGGCTCTCTTCACATTTTTAGATGTAGGAGTCTGCTGGTCTGTGCCATTTTATGGGTTTAAGAAAGGAAAAAAAAATAGGGAACTAAGATTTGGAACATTTTCTCCTTAATATCAAATGTTTTAATACTATTTCTACATTAAGCATGTTTCATATTAATATCAAATATATATTTCAACATTAATTAAATTATGCTATTTTCAATTTATGTAATTTCAAATTGTATTAAAATTTAATTGCAGTAATTACTTATAAACTTTCATAACCTTTTTTACATTTAAAGTCAAATAAAACATGGTCCAGAAAAAATCAAAGGAATATATATATAGAGTTTACTTATCAAAATCATAGATATAAGAAAAATAAAAAGAAAATATAACTAATGAGGAGAGCCATGGTTTTTAAAACAATCTTTTATGCTACAAATTATGGTCATAAGGGTATATGAACTAAATGTAATTGTGTAGTTCATAAACAGTGGTTTTTTCTTTTGTTGCATAAGCCATCAATTTATCCAATAAGTATAGCATCCATTAAACCCTATTAGTAATAGAGCACATTCTCCAATTTAACCCATCAAGACCCAACTTACAAAATCATGAGTTTCCTTGCTTCCTTAGGAAATAGCTTCACAAATATTTACAGTACCTTCCAAATTAGGTTTTCCTAATAAAGCCCTAACATAGATACAACCACAATAATATAGATACTTTAGTATAAGTTTTCATTCCACCACATTTCAAACCTTTTGTATCTCGAAACTAACTAGTGGCAATTATTGATAACAAATTAGCCCTCCTTGCTCCAAACCTTAATATATTCCACCTTGTTTGAAAACAAGATTATAGGAGAGTAAGCCCACAATTGTCTTTGGATGCTTCCAAAAGTGCCACAACACTTGGAATTAATCCTTAGGCTAGCTCAAAGGTACTCCCAAGTGTCATAAGCAAGCATTGCGCTGTGCTAAATTGATCATGATGTTGGGAGGCTAAGATGCTCATTATTTATAGTATTCATTAAGCCTTCAATACCAGGCGTAATTACCATTGATAAATACCATGGGCTAATACCAGGGTTAAATACCATGGATGGATACACTTTCTATTATGTTCATACTGCCACAAATTCATTAATAAATATTGTCCTTCTAACACTAGATGGATATATCAACCACGTTAATAATTAGAAGTTGTATGGTAGGAATCTAATATTAATATTAATTAATAGTTTTAGTCTCTAATATTAATATTAATTAATAGACTTAGTCTAGCTTATAAAGTAAATGGTCATTGTTATTTTTAATAAAAAATATGTGAGCGATTTTTAAAAAGTTTAAGTTGTTTAATAGGTAGAATTATATCCCCGTAGGGGTTTTTTAGGTCACCTAATCCATTTATGCATTCAAAAATGAATTTTAAACAACAACAAAATCACATTCTTTATCGAAATTGTTTTACTAGATTCCGGTGAAAAATTACATTTAAAATTTTAACTCATATATAATAAGTACCTTATAGTATTATTATATTATATTTATAATAATTAATATAGTTATATATTATAGTTAAAGATATTAATATTATTAGATCTAAGAATTTTGTGATACATAATGTAGATAAATGTCTTTGGCATTAATCACATCATTAGGATTAATCCTAAACACATTTATGTATATATTAATATTATTATATCTAGTCGTCTTTAATGCTACTTTTTGAAAAGTTTTCCTATCTGTTTTTTCGATTTCATTAAAATAACAAGTTTGATGGGTAAACTTTTCAAAATCTAAGTGTGCTAAGGGTTTTTCACGCTGGTGAATCCATATATGCAATAAAAAAAAAAAATTAAAATAACACAAATCAAGATTTCACGTCAAAATTTTCAACTTCAAAAGGTCTTATTAAACACAACTCCTTATTATATTAATATTATAACATTTACATTAATTAGTATATAATTATAACATAAATTGTTTTTTGTGAAGAAGATACTCGCTTCTATGCTCCACTAGCATGATTCTAGGAATTGCATTTGTCATTTTTTGTTCTAAACTCTCAGCTAATATGATCCACCCTATCATTCTCTTCACAGGTACTTGAGTTTTACCGACGGGGTTTTAGACTTTCGAAGCAGAGTCCTTCCTCTTTTATCTCTTTGGTACCTTGCAAGTTAAGAATTCATGTGTTGATTTTTAAGGCTTCAACTGTCATTTACCTTGTTACTTTAATAATATTTTTAATGCCTTCGCCTGGAAGAACAATTTATCTTGTAAATAGAATTATACTATAATTACTTTACCTTTTAAGGGCCTTGCCTTGATGAATGGTTTGACATGAAATGGATTCTGTTGTATAATTCTTGTTCTTCTATTTGTTGGTTGAAACCTTGACCCAACCTAAGAGGAAAATCCCTCAATGCGTCAGGGTTTGATATTGTATACATTTTTGTAATGGATGGTTATTAAAATTTTGGACTTTTATATAATTATATATTTAAATATTTTCTTAAATACATATTTAATTCTCTATTCAAAATTTACATTTCAATGGTTTCGAATATTGTGCAACAATGTTGTAATGTATTTTCTTTTCTTTAATTAAATGATTAAAATTATGCATTTCATAATTTAAGAACAATTTCCATATTAAAATAATTATGTCTAAACAACATATCTAGTTTGTACTACCTCTGTAGTTTGTATGCTTATCTCCTTTCAAAACCTGCTGATGATATCCTCTCTACCATGAGAGAGGCGATTACATCATCATCTCCTCCCATGCTCCACACCTGAGATGAGTAGGTTGACAAAAATTTAAGAAGAGACCTCGAGACCCCAAGTCCAGTACTCTTCTTTTCCAGGATTTAGAAACGCTGAGTGTTTCCACTAGTCACCACCAGCTCAGGAACTTTCACTCTCTTCCTACCTCTCCTTTCTCTTTGTTTAGTCACATAACCCCTTTTCCTCACTGGGATGTACATTTTATCCTCAGAGGAAAGGTAAATATTTTTAATTATTTATGCTCAACCACTCTCAATTCTTGGAATAATTTTATCATCGGCCTTCTTTTAATTTTATGGAACCACAATTCCATAATTAAATTTATTTCCAAAAACATAATTAATTTATGTTCATCATTCGTAATCCTTTTTTTCAAAAAATTAATGTTTAGTCTCTTTAAAATAAACAACATAACAATTATTTTGCACTTAAGCCGACTATCACAACTTCCCCCTCTGGAGGTAAAAATGGTCCTCGGTGTTTCATTCCAGCTTGGCAAATAATTTTGGGTAAGGCTCACATACAAATCCTTTGTCTTCCCAAGTAGCCTCATTCGAGCTAAAGTGCTTCCACTGCACTTTAACCTAGGTGATGGCTCACCTCCGAAGCATGATTTCTCTTTGATCGAGTATAATTTTAGGTTCGACCAGAAATTCGCCATCCGGCTCAACCTGCATTGAGCAAAACCTTGAATTAAAATTTCATACAACTTGGTATTTTAAGATAGGATTTTTCTAATATTACCCAACCTGAATTCTTTGACAGTGGATTACATGCTTTGGGTCATGCACGTATCATTTTATAAGATACATGGAAAAAATTGTGCACTCGGATATGGGTGGGTAAAGCCAACCAATACGCCACAGGTCCCACTCTTTCCAATATCTGGAAAGGTCCACAAAACCTTGGAGCCAACTTGGCACAGGAGGTCCACCTTAGTGTGCTTTTCTTGGGCTTAATCCTTACATACACATGATCACCCACTTCTAATTCCTGGTAAGTTCTCTTTTTATTTGCGTATACCTTCTGCCAATCTTGAGTCGCTTTTATATTTTTTCTGATATTTCTCACTTCCGATTCCATCTCAGGCAACATTTATGGTCCAAGCATCGGCTCCATTTCGAGATTGCTCTAGTTAATGCGAGTACAACACTGTTGCCCATATAAAGCTTCAAAGGGGCTCATCTTGAGAGACTCTTGGTAACAATTATTGTATGAAAGTTGTACCAAATGTAAATACTCTTCCCATTTTGCTAGTTGTTGCATCACGTACATATGCAAAATATCTTCCAAGATTTGATTCACTCGCTCAGTTTATCTATCTGTCTGGGGATGATAAGCAGTGCTAATGTTTATTTGGGTTCCCAAAGCCATAAATAGGGCCTTCCAAAATTCTGAATTAAACTTCACATCCCTATCTGATATAGTAGTCTTTGGAATGCCATGCAATCTAAAAATATCTCTTATGAAGATATCTGCTATTTGCATGATTTTTTAAGTAGACTGTATGGGTATGAAGTGTGCTACCTTACTCAATCTATCCACCACCACCATAACGGGGTCATTGTTCCTTTTTGATCTTGGTAAAATAGTAATAAAATCTAGGGATATAACTTCCCTTTTCCATTTAGGCACTAGTATAGGCTGCAACAATCCAGCTGGTTGTTGATGCTCAACCTTAACCTGTTGGCACCCCAGACATTTGTTTAATTAATCTGCAATATTTCTTCGCATACCATGCCAGAAATAGACTTTTCTAATTGTTGTTAACTTTTTCTGGTATCTTGGGTGTCCTAAATAATTATTGCGGTGATACTCATTCATGATCAACTCTTTTAAATTCATCTGATTAGGAATGTATAGATTTCCTTTGAAGGTTAACAATTAGTCCTTGTTAATTCCATAATCAGAAGGTTTTCTTGCCTTCTAGCCTCCTCCGCCTACTACCATAAAAATCGGTATTGAGGATCCTTCTCGGCTTCCTCTTTTATCTGATCTAAAAATTTACATTCGATTTGATTATAACAAAGTTCATATATATAATGGATTTTCCTGCTTAAGGCATCTGCCACAAGTTTTTATTTTCCTTTTACATGTTGTATATCAAAATCAAATTCACTTAAGAAGGCATTCCAGCTTTCTCGGTGAGCATTTAAATCAGCTTGCTTAAAGTAGCTAGTTAGGCTATTGTGATCGGTCTTTAAGACCAATCTTTTTCCTAACAAATAGCGCATCCATACCCGAAGTGCATGCATTACTATTGTTAGCTCTAAATCCTAGGCTTAATGTTGTTGTTCATGCTCCTTTAATTTTCTCGATTCATAGGCAACCACCCTTCCTTCCTGAGATAAAATTTCCCCAACTCCTTCCTTACAAGCATCAGTATAGAACTCAAATTATTTTTTGGGGTCAAATACCCTCAACACTAGGGCAGTGGTCAACAAAAATTTTAACCTCTCGAAAATATTTTGATACTCACTTGTCCATTTAAATACCTTTCCCTTTCTCTACAAATATGTAATTGGAAAAGAAAATTTCAAGAATCCTTCTATGAACCATTGATAATAGCCAGCTAACCCCATAAAGGAACGAATGTATACCACGTTTTTGGGTACTCGCAATTCCAAAATAGTTTTAATTTTCTCTTGATCGAACGCTCTTCCTTCAGTGAAAATGACATGGCCTAGATATTGGATCTATTGTTTGAAAAATTCACATTTGATGAACTTGGTGTACAGTTGATGTATTCGTAACATCTCCAACACTATCCTTAAGTGCTCCTTGTGCTCTTCCATTATTTTTGAATAAATCAAAATATCGTCAATGAATATTAGAACAAATTTTTCCAAAAAGGGGTGAAATATTCCATGCATCAGCCTCATAAATGTTTCTATTGCATTAGTTAAACCAAATGGTAATACCACAAACTCGTAATGCCCATATCGGGTACAGAAAGGAGTCTTGTAGATATCCTCATCTTTGATTTGGATCTAGTCATATCCAGATCTTAAGTCTATTTTCGAGAATACAGATTCCCCCTTCACGTGATCAAACAAGTCATCTATCCATGGAAATGGATACTTATTTTTTATTGTCAATTTATTGAGTTGTCTATAGTCCATGCACATTCACATGGTTCCATCCTTTTTGTTTAAAAATAACACTGGTGCTCCCCAAGGAGACACACTGGATCAAATATAACCTTTTTCCAACAACCCTTGCAGTTGCATTTTCAGTTTAGTTAGCTCTGGCACACTCATCTAATATGGTTGTCTTTAGATTGGTGATGCTTCTGGCATTAGTTCAATAGTGAAATCTATATCCCTTATTAGAGGTAAACCTGGTACATTTTTTGGAAACACATCAATGAAATCTTGTACTATTGGTATGCTTTCCAGCATAGGATTCTTCTCTTTAGAGTTACAAAAACCCACTTGAATGGCATATATATGATATCCTTTTCTAATACACTAACTCAATTGGGAGGTAACTGTGATAGGCAGCAACTGTAAGGGCTTCTTTATCCCTTGTAATTCTTGACGAGTTCCATCTGGTATTCTGTAATATATAATTTCCTCTTTACAATCTACTAGAGACCAATTTTTCTCTAGCCAATCCATGCCTAATAGTACATCATAGGATCCCAAAGGAAATACATTCAGTTCTACATTTAACTCTTGGTTTCCAATTTCCAGTTTACAGTTTGGAACTTTGGCACAAAATTTCCTCTTTGCCCCAGTGGCTAGTTGTACCAGCCAAGGATTTTTGAATTTATGACTTTGTAATTTACAGATTTCTACTATTCTGTGATTTACATAACATAAACTAGCACATGGGTCAACCAAAATAGAAACATATTGTGAATGTAACTTACCTTGCAGTTCTATCATCGTTGGTTGATAATCCACCTACTGATCCTCCAAAGCTCCATTACTTCTGGGATGTTCTGGGCTACATCTCCCACTATAGAGGCTTTCTGTAAATTAGTTACTGCTTCATTTTTTCCTCATTGTGGGAAATTCTTATAATAGTGAGCCTCACCACAACCCCAACACTATAGAGGTGGTCTCTAGTTTGGTCCAAGTTCTTGCTTGCTAGAAGCCTCATTAGGATTTTCTTCTATAGGCCGCCTGGTTCTTTGATGGTTTCTTTCGAATAGTTTTCTCACTAAATTCCTTGCAGAATTCTTAAAGTTATTGACCCTATAATTTTTGTAATTTGAATTTCTTTTCTACCCTTTTCTTGGCTACCAATTTTTTCCCATTTCTCCTTTTTCCTTGGACTACTCGTAACACATTCTCACTTTTCGAATTGCTTCATCCATGGTCCTTGGATTCACAAACTCAATCCATTATTTAATGTGGGTTGGAAAAATACTCAAGAACCGTTGAACCTTAGCCTTTTCATCCCTTAAGTAAGGAACGTATCTTAATAAAGAAGTGAACTTGGTTATGTATTCATCCATAGTCATTTGACACAATCTCAAATCATGGAATTCTCTAGAATTTTCATCATAGTAACATTCTGTTAGATATATTTCCTTAAATTATTGTTGAAATTCATCCCATATCACGTGTTGGTATTCAATACTATGAACATTCTTGACTTCCTCCCACCACAGGGTAGTTTTTTCTCTTAGTTGATAAATGCAAAACCTAGCTTTAAGGTTGTTGTTGTACTCATAACTTGAAAATATTTATTCATATCAATCAGCCAAGCTTCTGGCACCTCCTCCACTTCTCTATCGAACGTAGGTGGTTTAATATTTCAGAACTCACCTTCTAACTCCACTTTTTGTTTCTTAATTTCTTGTTTTTCTGACATGTTAGTAGACTTAGCTTCAATATATTTCATGTTATTGTTACCTCGCTGTGAATGGCTTCTTTCCACTCTGTCATTAGTTTCGTCGTTAGCTTGTCGTTCATTTTCTTCCTACATATATCTTTTAGGGCTAGGTTGTAACACTCCTTGATTTTGTTTATCATAAAGGCTTTTGAGTTTCCTTTCATGCTGTTGCATCAAGCACTCATTGTCACTCCTAACCCGGACCAGTTCTTCCTGTAACTTATGCACAATTCTTAGTAGTATACTGGTTTGATGTTGTTGTTCTTCTAGCAGTCTACTGATATGCTTGCGCTGATATACACTCAAATCAATCCACATTTCTGGACTCATTTCCTGATGGGATTGGGGTGTAGGTTCCCTGTATTCCAAGACTTTTTGTGTGTCAATCCCCTCCTCATTTGTCTCCTACTATGTTATTTCTTTTTTGTGCACCATTTTCACACAACAATTTATCATGTTAGGTGACCCATTGGATCCCAGCGTATGAACGCTGCTATGATACCACTTGTAACATACTGGACAATAAATATTTTTTTTTACCTTTACAACTTTTAACCATACATTCTATATAATTATTTTGACCATAGCAATGTAAATCAATTTGCAAACTTGGCTCTCATCATATGCTTATTATTCCATGTATATCCACGTGGTTTGTCCTGCTGTATGTTTGGTTGCAAGATCAACACCTACACTATAATCATACCATAGTATGATATATTTATTAACCTCGATGATTAGCTGTTGGTATTTGAACTCATAATCCTTATTATTAATTTTATGAAGGACAGTGCAATATTAGCATATCCTTTAACCTTATCATTTGATTTTCATTCATTGTTAATTGGTTTCCGTGGATGATTTAAGACTTCTTGATGAGGTTTGTTGTATTGTACCTCGCATGGGGTTTTACTGCTCGTTTGACACCTGCCTCTCTGATCGTTGTCAGATATAGGGTTTTTGGGATCCACAGTGGAGCTTTTAACAGTACCTGTTTAGGGTATCGACCACCACGTAACCGTAACCAACACTCATTTTGCGTTTGTGAACTCTGTCAGCATTTCTCCTCTCGAACTCCACCATGACCTTAGTTTCTTCAAACCAACTGTCATTCCTCCAACTCTAGCCTTGCTTTCCATAGCATATTCGAACCAGGTAAACTTATATTTCACTTTCAATTTGGGGTCTAGCCCTTTTGCGACAGTATTAACCATTCTTGGAGTTGTGTAAGTTTTTCATTGCATTTCCTCGTATGGAGATAAAAGTGGCTTTAAAAAACCTACTATGCACTGAGACTTACATGGAAATCTAGTGGAATGTGTAACGGGTTTTCCAGTTTTCAGGAACTTTCTTCTCGGCTATGCGTACTCCAGTTCTTTTTTCATTCCTTCCTCCATGGCAGGTAAGCCTCTCCAAAATAGTGCAGCTTTCAGACTTATTTATTTCTTACATTATTTATTGGTCATTCAACTCATTTTCAACACCTTTATGGTTATCTTGGTGCAGGTTTTCAGCTGGTCTATTGAGTTTCTAGACCAGGTATTAGAGCTTTGATTTTATGCAAGGTTCTCATCATTTTTACCCTTCATTATTCATTTTATATAGTAAGACTTACTTTCCATGAAATTTTTTTGGTGTGAAGCAGGTACTCACTTCTCTACTCCCCTGGAGTGATTCAAGGAATTTCATTTCTCATTTTTGTTCGAAACTCTCCAACTATTATTTTCGACCCTATCATTCTCTTCACAGGTACTTGAATTTTACCGACGAGGTTTTAAACTTCTGGAGAAGAGTCCTTCCTCTTTTATCTCTTCAGTACCTTGCGAGTTAATAATTCTTGTGTTGATTTTTAAGGCTTCAACTATCGTTTACCTTGTTACTTTAATATTTTTAAAGGCTTCGCTGAGAAGAACAATTTATCTTGCAATTAGAATTTTGCTGTAATTACTTTACCTTTTAAGGGCCTTACCCTGATGAATGGTTTGCCATGCAATGGATTCTGCTGCATAATTCTTGTTCTTCTATTTGCTGGTCGAACCCTCAGCCCAGCCTTAGAGGAAAATCCCTCAATGTGTCAGGGTTTGATACTGCATACATTTTTTTAATGGATGGTTATTAAACCTCTAGACTTTTATATAGCTATATATTTCAGACTTTTCTTAAATACAGATTTACTTTCATGTTCAGAATTTACATTTCAATGGTTTTGAAGATTATGCAACAACGTTATAATGGATTTTATTTTCTTGATAATTTTCATTAGTCTGTTCTAATAATTCAAGAGTTCATTTCTCTTCGTACTAGTAATAGATTTTTTTTGCAATATTTAGAGCGGAAAAGATTGGGAGTTTGCATATTTAGATAGTTACATTGACAAATATTTTCCTAAGTTTCTACAGTGTAATTTTTCTTTATAATTTTACATGGGACCCATTTGGTCAAGATAGGGATTTTATCCTTTTTGTTCCTTTGGTAATTTTACCTGCTTATTCAAGGGTTTCTGGACCATCCATTTACTGAGTTTTTTCTAAGCACGTATTCTCGCCGATTATATCATAGATTAAAGAGATTAATTACTAGTTTGGGTCCAAGGTTTTTACCATGGACCTAGACTAACAGTTTCTCTGGTATTTTCTCCCAGTAGAAGTTTTCTGTTTTTACTGTATCTAAACATATAAACACTACCCTTCCTTAAAAACAAGCAATAACTTCAAGTAATATATTTTCACACAGCCAACATATTATTAACAGTTCTACTGTAATTTTCTTGATTACTTTAGAAAATTAACAATTATTTATATCTAGAATACCTCTCTGTGTAAGATTCTGCATTTCATAATTTTAGAAAAAATCCTGTATTAAAAGAATTATGTCTAAACATCATATCTAGTTCTGACTACCTTTGCAGTCTGTATACTTATCTCACTTCAAAACCTACTGATGATATCCTCCCTACCATGAGAGAGGTGATTATGTCCTCATCTCCCCCCGTGCTCCACATCTGAGATGTGTAAGTTGAAAGAAATTCAGGAATAGACCTCGGGACCCCAAGTCTAGTACTCTTCTTTTTCAAGATTCAGGAACACTGATTGTTTCCACTGGCCACCACCAACTCAAGAACTTTCACTCTCTTAGTACCTCTCATTTCTCTTTTTTTAGTCACAGAATGCCTTTTCCTCACTCGGATGTACTTTTTATCCTCAGAGAAAAGATAACCGTTTTTAACTGTTTTCTATTCAACCACTCTTAGTTCTTGGAATACTTTCATCATCAGTGTTCTTTTAATTTTATGGAACCACAATTCCATAATTAAATTTTATTTCCAAATACATAATTAATTTATGTTCATCATCCGTAATCCTTTTTCTCAAAAAATGAATGTTTAGTCTCTTTAAAATAAACAACATAACAATTAGTTTTAACTTAAGCCAATTGTCACACCTAAACTTCGTATATTGTACATATTTATCTTTGAATATGATGTTCTTACTAGACATTGATGATGGCGACAATTAGTTGGAGAATATGAACTTACTTGATCCTTACATAGATGATACGTTAAAAGTGCAACATGTAATTTTTCTTAGTTATAATGAAAAATTACGAAATTTTGCTTGGAAAAAAACACTAGTTTCATTAACAATATGACCTTAGAATAAAACAATATGTTACTCATTATCACGAAAACTACAAATAGATTACTTAATAGAAATGTATTAATCAGTGATTACTCATTTGTAATTTATAATATATACATATTAATTTGTATATGTTTTAGTTTTATAATTAAAATTAAGCGATATAATTTTAATAGATAAAGTAACTTCCTATTCTAGCCCAATATCTACATCCTTAAAAAAAAATAGCGACAATATGAAGGAAAAAAAAACAGAGCACTAGAATTGCTGCAACGTAATTCTTGTTATATGAATTGAGTAAGTATCATGCAATTATTTTATGTGTCAAATTAATGAGATGATCCATGGAATTTTCTTGCCTAACCACCACTGATATTTCTTCCCATGGATTGTTATAACCTCAATATCTTTTTTCTTTGCAATCTACCTCTATATATATATATAGCAAAATGTCGAAAAACTTACCATTAAAAATGTTTTTGACCCCTTCCAACCTTTCATGCAATTTTAAAAATTACTTTCATTTACGTTGAACAAATTATATTGTTATTTTTAACGAATTATGTTGTTATTTTTATTTTTTATATATAAAAATGACTTTTTTTTTTGGTCTCACACATTTTTATATTTAGCCAAATTTTCTCTCAATACCATAACAATAACTCTACCATTCATTCAGGAGATTGTAAATGTTTTTTTATATATATAATTCAAACCATATTATAAATTAAATAAAAAACTAATTTCATAATTCCCTAGAATTTGTTTATGTTCACTCATTGAATGATAAATGTTCTTTATTTTGTTGAATCTACTCACCCTTTTTGGTTGATAAATAATTCCATTAATAAGTACACATCCTTTCCAACTATTATTTAAATTTAGATGTTTTGAAATGTGTTTAGTTTAGATATTAAATGTGAATTATGAGAATATTTTATAGTTATATTTATATATAAATTGTATATAATTAATATGTTTATTATATTTATTTTTAATTATTATTATTATTATTTTATGTTTATTTTTATTTTTTTCCTTAATTTATGGTGTATTAATGTAAAAATTTAAGTAATTATTTAAAAAAAAAAATTAGTTTTCAAAAATGTAAAATAATTTTTTTATTTTTTTTTAATTGGTTAATAATTATTTTTATAATGTTTTAAATTGAATTATTAAATATAAAAATTATATTGAAAAATAAAAAATCTAAAAAACCATTTATATTAGGCTACTGTTGTAATAATTTAAGATTTGTATAAACCAATACCATGAATTATTAATACCACGTTCTTATAGATTATAGCTCATTTCAAAAACAAAATATTTTATTTTAATTTTATTTTATAATATTTTTTGAATTAAAATTTAATATTTACAATATAAAAATATTTTCATAGATAATTACTCTTATTTTACCATGGATATTATTGACTTATAAATGTGTTTTGTTACAATACTATGAAGTCAGTACCATGATTTATTAATCCCACTTTCCCAAAACAATAACTTCAAAATGTAAATATTTATTTTATTTTATTTTATAATAATCTATAAACAATTAGTTTTTTTAAATTTAAAATAAAAATCGTGCAAAAGTTAAATCCTAAAGAAAGTTATATATATATATATATATATATATATATATGATTTTTATTAAAAAAACTAATTTCTTACCAATAATCTTAATGTGATTGTAAATAAAAATTATGATTTCGTGACGGATTATGGAGAAGCTATTGTTATATTTAATTTATTTAATTTTATATTAGTTTTAAATATTATATTAATTAAAAATTATAGAATTATTAACATTATTTTAAATTGTAAATCATTCTTTTTATAAGAGGTAGGTACTAAGTATAATGTTTTTGTAAGTTAGGCAGTATTTTGAAGTATATTATAAGAAAAATACATCAATTTTTTGTGTTGATTAATATGCTTTTAGGTAAATTACATTAGTCATACATTTTTTTTATATAGAGTCATAAAATTGATTAGATAACAAACTTTGAAAATGTTTGAAATACAGTAATTAAATTGATATTCCTTCTTTTTTATGGTAGTAAAAAAAACTGAACAAAGTAAAATATAATAAAAACAACATTTACTTGGAGACTAATCTCTTTCTATATGTCCATGAATTCCAAATATGCCAGTTTATTTTTTTTGCAAGACATTCACTTTTTCATCCATTCATTTAAGGTGTTTTAGAACCTCATTAACGCTTATGGATTTGTCTTTTGACCCTTAGAGGGGTAATTGAACATACAAATAAATGGAGGGATTTTCTCCTTATTATTCTCTAGATGTCAAGGGGATCCTTGAATATATTTCTCCCCCCACATCTGGATGCACAACAAGAGGATGCAAGGGAATGTTTTGAAGGGAATGACTATTATAGTGGAGCCACTAAATAAATATGGAAAATCCAAAGCTGGCTCCTCATCAAAGAAAAAATCAAATAAGGAATAAATAGAATGATACCACACTAAGAGTCTGTAAGGAAGGAGACTAGACAAGGAGCTTCAAGGAAAAGAGATGAGACCCACATCCATTAAGAAGAAAATCCCTATGCAAACCATCAAGGCTAAGAAGTTGTGGCCTCATAATTCCAATTGACTTCTAGATAGAACAATGAGATACCGAGAAAAATAATAGAAACTTACATATATAATAAAAAAAAGTGAGACGGATACTACAAATATTTGTAGCAAAAAAACAATAAGAATACAAAGATCTAACCTCATCAAGAAAATTCAATGTTGTCAAAGTTTCTATCAATTAAATCCATCATGAGTTCTAACATATGTGTATTAGATCGAATGTGGTGCAACTATTTCTAGTATAACCCTTATAACTTTTCCTTGTTCCAGTAACGCTAACATAAGGAAAATTAGTAAAGTGCAAGTGCGCATCCTTGTAAATAAAACATTTATCCTAGAGTCCTAAAAATCCCAAACCAATAAATTAAATAACATAAAATCACCCTAGGATTACTTGCCCAAATTTCCTCTAGGTAATTGATAATACAACCAAATAGGTTACTCCTTGCCTCAAGTGTTGAGATCTTAGATCTCTATCATGAATGGTGATTAATGGAGGTGGATAAATTATCACAATAAAATTTCCAAACTCCCTCAAAACCATTTCATTCAAAATATAGCCTCTATGAATGCCCTTGTGAGTTTGCTTCTAGGTTGATGGATCCATCGAATGTTGTCAATCACCACTCTATGATCTCTTTATATCATTAGCCTCCTATGATTGTTAAAAAATATCATTTTTTCATTTTTTTTTATAATCTTTGTATTGAAATTATATTACATTAAAATAGCAATAACAAATACATATTTCTAGTTTACAGCCTCTCACTATAAAAACTATATGAGTTGCCTAAGAGAATTTGCTTTATCTAAAACAGCCAAGTTTCGAAAGGTAACATAGTAATGTAAAACCATAAGTTTGACAATGTTTGAGTCTTTACTACCTAGCCTATACTTAAATTAAACTAATTAGCATATTTATTTTTGACAAACAAACAAAAGTAGAGTCATGGTATTATTATCCAGATAGCGAGTGCACATGTTCTAAAACTATAGGGTCCTCTTACATATTAGAATGAAGAAATTCTAAGTTGGCTATCTTCTTTGTTAGTTAGGAGACCTTATGATTTTTTTTTTCACTTGGCCCCAAAAAGCGTATATCCATAGTATAATTTCCTAGTGAGGCTCACTCACTTCCACCAACAATTTTCCATGATTCTTTTCACCTACCAATATAGATCTACTATTTGAGATATGTATTATATCTTCCTCTACTAGTTCTAGTGTCACACATCCCTTGGCCCTCTTCATTTTCATAGGTCCCCATATTACTAGTATAGTCCCTTATTGTTGTTAGTGTAACCCCCTTATTGTTATTATTGTACGCTTGTAACCCCCATATTTTTATTATTGTGCCCTTAAATTATTATTGTTAGGATAGCTAGGATTACATTCTGGCCCCATGGACTCCTATATATAGAAAGGAGGTCTTGTAATTTGAATCATCCAAGAATTTTTCATTCATGTAATGTATTGGAGGTTGCCCCCTTGAAGTGGCTTATTTATAAGGCATTGATATCTCTTTTCTTCTCTTTTTAGAGCGGGTTTCACAACATTTGGTATAAGAGCTTTTAGATTCTAGGGTTTCGCTATTTCAAACAGGTCATCATGGAATTTTTTCTATAACGTTTTTTCTACCAAGGTTCAGAATTTGAAATTTTTATAGTGCAAAGCCAAACTCCTGAGGAACATCTTCGAAAAAATGTCATAGCTTGGTTCACAATATTTTCGGAGATATGATATGTGCAAGTTAGGTCATTTTGCAGGCTCCTCAATTTAACCTAAACAGGTCATTGTGGTATTGTCCTAATAAATGTTTTGCTACGAAGGTTCAGAAGCTGAAATTTTTAGGGTGCAAAGCCACAATCCTGAGGAACATGGTCACAAAATTTCAGATATTGGTTCGCAATATGTTTGGAGATATGATTTGTGGAAGTTAGGGATTTTTGAGGCTTTTGAATTTCATCTCAAAGAGGTGATCGTGGGAAAAAATTCATAGCTCTCTCTATGAGCATAGGATTGGAATGTTGTAAAAAGTGGCCAAAAGTACACAGAATGTAGCTTTCGGTCTATCAATTTAAGAGCCAAAGAAGGAAACAATGACATGTGGAAAGTCTTACAATTTTTTTCTACTGAACCAATCCCAAATTGGGTCATTGTGGGAGATTGGACATAATTTTTCCTTGAAAAATCCAAATCAGATCAGACCTGTGGAATTTGAAAGAAGCTTCAGAGGGCTACTACAGAGCTGAATTTCAGATATTGAGGGTATGAAATTATAGAGATAATTTAATTTCAATATCGAGCTCCTCAAAAGCAAGTAAAAGGTGTGTATTTTTTTTCTCGATTTGCATAAGTCTTGTTTGAAGAATAAATTTGAATTAATTCCAAGGGCATATTGTAAGATAGATATTAGTATTGGATTCTAAAATGGCCCCTAAAAAGAATTCAACACCCATTAAGCCTTTATAAAGCTATACTATGACTCATGAAGACGAATAATGGCAACATGACATATCAAATTACAAGAGCAAGTGCAACAAATTTCGCTCTCACAAAGAGAAACAAAAAATGACATGGAAGTTTTGAAGAAAGGCGTGGAAGCTAAGATGGATGGTTTGAAGAAAGGCGTGGAATCTAAGATGGATGGTTTGAAGAATGGCATGGAATCTAAGATAGATAGCATGGAAGCTGGCATGGAATCTAAGATGGGTGGCATGGAACTTAAGATGGATGACATGGAAGCTAAGATCGATGAGAAAATGGAAAACATGAAGAATGATCGAAAAGCAGACATGGAAGGTTTGACAAAGTTGATACAAGAAATGTTTCCTAATGGTGAAAAGATAGTAGAGGAAACTCATTATGAGAACAAAATAAATGTTAATCGTGACTTCATAAACTCTAATGTTGGTGGGAAGAACCACCATATTCCAAAAATGGATATGAGGAAGTTTGATGGAAAGGATCCTGTAACATGGATACTACAGATGGAGCAATATTTTGATCTCCATAACGTGCAAAACACACAAAATGTATGCATTGCAACTTTACATTTAGAACAAAATACATTTGTATGGTATCGATGGCTTTGCTCCCGTAAAAAAATTGTCACTTGGTCAATTTTTACGGAGGAAATGATAGCACATTATTTTGATATAAAGAGAAACACCTTCTTTAGCCAATTGATAAATCTCAAACAAAAGGGTTTAATGGGGGAGCACATTGAGGACTTCCAAAAATTGAATATAAGGGTAACTGATATTCCAAAGGAACACAAGATTGATCTCTTCATAGGTAATTTAAAGGATAACATCCAACATGAAGTTCACATTTTGGAACCTGATTCATTGGAGAAGGCATTCAGGTTGGCAAGAAAAATTGAATGTAAAATTATGGTGACAAGGAAGCCTACCGCTCACTTCTATAAAGAGGGGAGTGTTGCTACTCCTAGATTTCCACAACCTACAAGGTTGACACCACAAGAATTGGAAGAAAAAAGAGCAAAAGGGATTTGCTACAGTTGTGATAGAAAATATCGATTATCTAAAACAGCCAAGTTTCGAAAGGTAACATAGTAATGTAAAACCATAAGTTTGACAATGTTTGAGTCTTTACTACCTAGCCTATAGTTAAATTAAACTAATTAGCATATTTATTTTTGACAAACAAACAGAAGTAGAGTCATGGTATTATTATCCAGATAGCGAGTGCACATGTTCTAAAACTATAGGGTCCTCTTACATATTAGAATGAAGAAATTCTAAGTTGGCTATCTTCTTTGTTAGTTAGGAGACCTTATGATTTGTTTTTTCACTTGGCCCCACAAAGCGTATATCCATAGTATAATTTCCTAGTGAGGCTCACTCACTTCCACCAACAATTTTCCATGATTCTTTTCACCTACCAATATAGATCTACTATTTGAGATATGTATTATATCTTCCTCTACTAGTTCTAGTGTCACACATCCCTTGGCCCTTTTTTTTGTTAGGTCCCTATATTACTAGTATAGTCCCTTATTGTTGTTAGTGTAACCCCCTTATTGTTATTATTGTACGCTTGTAACCCCCATATTTTTATTATTGTGCCCTTAAATTATTATTGTTAGGATAGCTAGGATTACATTCTGGCCCCATGGACTCCTATATATAGAAAGGAGGTCTTGTAATTTGAATCATCCAAGAATTTTTCATTCATGTAATGTATTGGAGGTTGCCCCCTCGAAGTGGCTTATTTATAAGGCATTGATATCTCTTTTCTTCTCTTTTTAGAGCGGGTTTCACAACATTTGGTATAAGAGCTTTTAGATTCTAGGGTTTCGCTATTTCAAACAGGTCATCATGGAATTTTTTCTATAACGTTTTTTCTACCAAGGTTCAGAATTTGAAATTTTTATAGTGCAAAGCCAAACTCCTGAGGAACATCTTCGAAAAAATGTCATAGCTTGGTTCACAATATTTTCGGAGATATGATATGTGCAAGTTAGGTCATTTTGCAGGCTCCTAAATTTAACCTAAACAGGTCATTGTGGTATTGTCCTAATAAATTTTTTGCTACGAAGGTTCAGAAGCTGAAATTTTTAGGGTGCAAAGCCACAATCCTGAGGAACATGGTCACAAAATTTCAGATATTGGTTCGCAATATGTTTGGAGATATGATTTGTGGAAGTTAGGGATTTTTGAGGCTTTTGAATTTCATCTCAAAGAGGTGATCGTGGGAAAAAATTCATAGCTCTCTCTATGAGCATAGGATTGGAATGTTGTAAAAAGTGGCCAAAAGTACACGTAATTTAGCTTTCGCTTCATCAATTCTAAGAGCCAAAGAAGGAAACAATGACATGTGGAAAGTCTTACAATTTTTTTCTACTGAACCAATCCCAAATTGGGTCATTGTGGGAGATTGGACATAATTTTTCCTTGAAAAATCCAAATCAGATCAGACCTATGGAATTTGAAAGAAGCTTCAGAGGGCTACTACAGAGCTGAATTTCAGATATTGAGGGTATGCAATTATAGAGATAATTTAATTTCAATATCGAGCTCCTCAAAAGCAAGTAAAAGGTGTGTATTTTTTTTCTCGATTTGCATAAGTCTTGTTTGAAGAATAAATTTGAATTAATTCCAAGGGCATATTGTAAGATAGATATTAGTATTGGATTCTAAAATGGCCCCTAAAAAGAATTCAACACCCATTAAGCCTTTATAAAGCTATACTATGACTCATGAAGACGAATAATGGCAACATGACATATCAAATTACAAGAGCAAGTGCAACAAATTTCGCTCTCACAAAGAGAAACAAAAAATGACATGGAAGTTTTGAAGAAAGGCGTGGAAGCTAAGATGGATGGTTTGAAGAAAGGCGTGGAATCTAAGATGGATGGTTTGAAGAATGGCATGGAATCTAAGATAGATAGCATGGAAGCTGGCATGGAATCTAAGATGGGTGGCATGGAACTTAAGATGGATGACATGGAAGCTAAGATCGATGAGAAAATGGAAAACATGAAGAATGATCGAAAAGCAGACATGGAAGGTTTGACAAAGTTGATACAAGAAATGTTTCCTAATGGTGAAAAGATAGTAGAGGAAACTCATTATGAGAACAAAATAAATGTTAATCGTGATTTCATAAAATCTAATGTTGGCGGGAAGAACCTCCATGGTCCAAAAATGGATATGAGGAAGTTTGATGGAAAGGATCCCGTATAACATGGATACTACGTACGGAGCAATATTTTGATCTCCATAATGTGAAACACACAAAAGGTATGCATTGCAACTTTACATTTAGAACAAAAATACATTTGTATGGTATCGATGGCTTTGCTCCCGCAAAAATTGTCACTTGGTCAATTTTTACGAGGAAATGATAGCACATTATTTTGATATAAAGAGAAACACCTTCTTTATCCAATTGATAAATCTCAAACAAAAGGGTTTAATGGAGGAGCACATTGAGGACATTAAAAAATTGAATATAAGGGTAACTGATATTCCAAAGGAACACAAGATTGATCTCTTCATAAGTACTTTAAAGGATAACATCCAACATGCAATTCACATTTTTGAACCTGATTCATTGGAGAAAGCATTCAGGTTGGCAAGAAAAATTGAATGTAAAATTATGGCAACAAGGAAGCCTACCGCTAACATCTATAAAGATGGAAGTGTTGCTACTCCTAGACTTCCATAAGCTACAAGGTTGACACCACAAGAATTGGAAGAAAAAATAGAAAAAGGGATTTGCTACAGTTGTGATAGAAAATTTAGAAAATATCGATTATCTAAAACAAACAAGTTTCGAAAGGTAACATAGTAATGTAAAACCATAAGTTTGACAATGTTTGAGTCTTTACTACCTAGCCTATACTTAAATTAAACTAATTAGCATATTTATTTTTGACAAACAAACAAAAGTAGAGTCATGGTATGATTATCCAGATAGCGAGTCCACATGTTCTAAAACTATAGGGTCCTCTTACATATTAGAATCAAGAAATTCTAAGTTGGCTATCTTCTTTGTTAGTTAGGAGACCTTATGATTTGTTTTTTCACTTGGCCTTATAGAGCATATATCCATAGTATAATTTCCTAGTGAGGCTCACTCACTTCCACCAACAATTTTCCATGATTCTTTTTACCTACCAATATAGATCTACTATTTGAGATATGTATTATATCTTCCTCTACTAGTTCTAGTGTCACACATCCCTTGGCCCTTTATTTTTTGTTAGGTCCCTATATTACTAGTATAGTCCCTTATTGTTGTTAGTGTAACCCCCTTATTGTTATTATTGTACACTTGTAACCCCCATATTTTTATTATTGTGCCGTTAAATTATTATTGCTAGGACAACTAGGATTACATTCTAGCCCCATGGACTCCTATATATAGAAAGGAGGTCTTGTAATTTGAATCATCCAAGAATTGTTCATTCAAGTAATGTATTGGAGGTTGCCCCCTCGAAGTGGCTTATTTCTAAGGCATTGATATCTCTTTTGTTCTCTCTTTGGAGTGGGTTTCACAACATTTGGTATAAGAGCTTTGAGATTCTAGGGTTTCGCTATTTCAAACAGGTCATCGTGGCATTGTTTCTATAACTTTTTTTCTACGAAGGTTCAGAATCTGAAATTTTTATAGTGCGAAGCCAAAATCCTGAGGAACATCTTCAAAAAATGTCAGAGCTTGGTTCACAATATTTTCGGAGATATGATATGTGCAAGTAAGGTCATTTTGCAGGCTCCTAAATTTAACCTAAACAGGTCATTGTGGTATTTTCCTAATAAATTTGTTGCTATGAAGGTTCAGAAGCTAAAAGTTTTAGGGTGCAAAGCCACAATCCTGAGGAACATGGTCACAAAATTTCAGATATTGGTTCGCAATATGTTTGGAGATATGATTTGTGGAAGTTAGGGATTTTTGAGGCTTTTGAATTTCATCTCAAAGAGGTGATCGTGGGAAAATATTCATAGCTCTCTCTATGAGCATAGGATTGGAATGCTGTAAAAAGTGGCCGAAAGTACACAGAATGTAGCTTTTGGTCTATCAATTTAAGAGCCAAAGAAGGAAACAATGACATGTGGAAAGTCTTACAAGTTCGTTCTACTGAACCAGTCCCAAATTGGGTCATTGTGGGACATTGGACATAATTTTTCCTTGAAAAATCCAAATCAGATCAGACCTGTGGAATTTGAAAGAAGCTTCAGAGGGCTACTATAGGGCTGAATTTCAGATATTGAGGGTATGCAATTATAGAGATAATTTAATTTCAATATCGAGCTCCTCAAAAGCAAGTAAAAGGTGTGTATTTTTTTTCTCGATTTGCATAAGTCTTGTTTGAAGAATAAAGTTGAATTAATTCCAAGGGCATATTGTAAGATAGATATTAGTATTGGATTCTAAAATGGCCCCTAAAAAGAATTCAACACCCATTAAGCCTTTATAAAGCTCTACTATGACTCATGAAGACGAATAATGGCAACATGACATATCAAAATTACACAAGCAAGTGCAACAAATTTCACTCTCACAAAGAGCAAAAAAAAATGACATGGAAGTTTTGAAGAAAGGCGTGGAAGCTAGGATGGATGGTTTGAAGAAAGGCGTGGAATCTAAGATGGATGGTTTGAATAATGGCATGGAATCTAAGATAGATGGCATGGAATATGGCATGGAATCTAAGATGGATGGCATGGAATCTAAGATGGACGACATGGAAGCTAAGATCGATGAGAAAATGGAAAACATGAAGAATGATCGAAAAACAGACATGGAAGGTTTGACAAAGTTGATACAAGAAATGTTTCCTAATGGTGAAAAGATAGTAGAGGAAACTCATTATGAGAAAAAAATAAATTTTAATCGTGATTTCATAAAATCTAATGTTGGCGGGAAGAACCGCCATATTCCAAAAATGGATATGAGGAATTTTGATGGAAAGGATCCTGTAACATAGATACTACAGATGGAGCAATATTTTGATCTACATAATGTGCAAAACACACAAAAGGTACACATTGCAACTTTACATTTAGAACAAAATACATTTGTATGGTATTGATGGCTTTTCTCCCATAAAAAAATTGTCACTTGGTCAATTTTTATAGTGGAAATGATAGCACATTATAAGGATAGAAAGAGCAGCACCTTCTTTAGCCAATTGATAAATCTCAAGCAAAAGGGTTTAATGGGGGAGCACATTGAGGACTTCCAAAAATTGAATATAAGGGTAACTAATATTCCAGAGGAACACAAGATTGATCTCTTCATAGGTAATTTAAAGGATAACATCCAACATGAAGTTCACATTTTGGAACCTGATTCATTGGAGAAGGCATTCAGGTTGGCAAGAAAAATTGAATGTAAAATTATGGTGACAAGGAAGCCTACCGCTCACTTCTATAAAGAGGGGAGTGTTGCTACTCCTATATTTCCACAACCTACAAGGTTGACACCACAACAATTGGAAGAAAAAAGAGCAAAAGGGATTTGCTACAGTTGTGATAGAAAATATCGATTATGATAGAAAATACACTAAAGGTCATAAGTGTGCTCAGAGGAAATTATTTTACATAGATTGTGAAGAGGAAGAAGAAAATGAACAAGAAGAGGATATACACCAGGAACCAACCTAAGAAGAGTAAGAAATTACTCCGACCATATTGTGTAACGCATTGGCAGGAATTACCACTCCTCAAACTCTCAAGATAGAAGGACATATCAAGAAGAGAAAGGTAATAGTGTTTATTGATTTAGGTAGTACCCATAATTTTATTCATTGTAAGGTAGCCAAGGAATTGAATTGTTTCCTATACCCAACACTAGAATGTTAAGTGATGGTTGCAAATGGAGGAACTATAAATTTCTCTGGAAAATGCCATAATATCAAGCTAACCATGGGGGAATATGTATTGAATAGTCCAATGCTTTCCATTCCTACGGGAGGTGCTAATGTTGTACTAGGAGTACAATGGTTACAATCTTTTCGGACGGTAGCTTTTAATTTTCAAGAAATTTTCTTGAAATTTTTTTCAGAAGGAAAGGAAGTCGAATTACGGGGTATTGCATGGAAGTCGGGAAATATTATAAGCTCTAATTTCATGAAAAATCTTCTAAAGAAGGAACAACGAGGCATAATTTCACAATTATGCTCACTAGAAATTCCAACATCAAAATAATCTATTTCTGTAGATCTCCAAAAAGTCTTAGACAATCATTCCGAGGTTTTTGAAACTCCAAAAGGACTCCCACCTATTCGTGATCATGATCATGCTATTCATTTGATTCCAGGAAGTGTTCCTCCAAACATCAGGCCTTATAGATATCCTTATGTCTAAAAGAGCGAAATTGAACGTATGATTGGAGAAATGTTAGAGGCAGGTATAATTCAACCTAGTCAAATTTCTTTCTCTGCTCCTATAGTATTGGTACACAAGAAGGATGGATCATGGTGCATGTGTCTGGATTATAGGGAGCTCAATAGGCCCACCATTAAAGATAAATTTCCCATTCCTGTGATTGATGAATTATTGGATGAATTACATGGAGCAATTTATTTTACCAAATTGGATCTTCATTCAGGGTTTCATCAAATTAGAATGAAGACTAAAGATATTTAGAAAACAACATTTCGAACTCATGAGGGTTATTATGAATTTTTGGTAATGCCTTTTGGCCTTACCAATGCACCTTCTACATTTCAAGGGTTGATGAATTCCATTTTCAAACCCTTCCTTGGAAAATTTATGCTAGTATTTTTTGATGATATACTATTCTACATCAAGTCTTGGAAGGATCATGTTCAACATGTTAATAGGGTGCTCGAAGTATTGCAGGAGAACAATTATATTCAAAACCATCGAAATGTTTTTTTGGAGTACAAGAGGTGGAATATCTAGGTCATATTGTATCTCACGAGGGTGTTAAGGTAGACCCTAACAAAATTAAAGCAATTAAGCAATGGAAAGTCCCCACAACCATAAAGCAGTTGCAAGGATTTCTCAGGTTAATAGGGTATTATCAAAATTTTGTTAAGAATTATGGGAGAATAGTAGCACCTCTAACAACATTATTGAAGAAAGATGCATTTTCATGGACTCCTGAAGCAACTAAGGCCTTTGAACATCTGAAAGAGGCAATGTGCTTAGCACCAATCTTAGCTATGCCAAACAGCACAAAAACCTTTATTGTGGAATGTGATTCCTTAGGAAATGGAATTTGTGATGTTTTAATGCAAGAAGGAAGACCCATTGCTTTTGAAAGTCGTCCAATCAAAGAAAGTATTCACAGAAACCTATTTATGAGAAGGAAATGTTAGCAATACTACATGCACTAAAGAAATGGAGAACTTCCCTAATGGGAAGACTCTTCAAGGTAAAAACTTATCATGATAGCCTTAAACACTTTTTGGAACAAAGACTATCTTTAGAAGAGCAACAAAAATGGGTCGCAAAGATGTTGGGTTATGACTTTGAAATAATATACAAAAAAGGGAAGCTAAATGTTGTTGCAGATGCACTCTCAAGAAATAATGAAGAGGTGGAAGCATTGCTTTGTACCATTTACATTATCCAACTAGATTGGATAACCAAAGAAAGAGATGAATGGAAGGACGAAGATGTGTGGACACTCATTCAAAATTTGCAGCAAGATCCTAGTAGATCTGATACATTTAGTTGGAAAAATGATTCCTTATGGTACAAAGATCGCTTATATCTTTGCAAGAATTCTCAACTAAAACAAAAATTTCCTTTGGAATTGCACACTTCTCCATTAGGAGGACACTCAGTCTTTTTAAAAACTTACCACAAGGTGAAGAAAGATTTCTTTTGGGATGGCCTTAAATTTGATATTCAAAAGTTTGTGGTGGAATTTTTAGTTTTCCAGCAGAATAAAGTTGAGACAACTAAGACCCCAGGTATTCTACAACCTTTATCCATTCCAAGTCAACATTGGGAGGGTATTTCAATGGATTTTATCACAGGTTTACCTAAGTCAAATGGAAAGAGTGTCATCATGGTGGTAGTTTATAGACTCACCAAGTATGCACACTTTTGTGCATTATCTCATCCATTTAAAGCCAGTACAGTTGCTACTACATTTATGGACACAATTCAAAAGCTACATGGAAACCCAAGGGTTATTGTGAGTGATAGAGATCGCATTTTTACTGGAAATTTTTGGACGAAGTTATTTTCTTGTTTGGGTACTCAATTAGCTCATAGCTCATCTGATCATCCTCAATCTGATGGTCAAATTGAGATAGTAAATAAATGTTTGGAAGGATATCTTCGTTGTTTTGTATCTAATAAACAAACAAAATGGGACAAGTGGTTACCTCTAGTTGAATGGTGGTATAACACTTCATTCCATACTACAGCAAAAATGACCCCATTTATGGCACTTTATGGATATCAGCCACCATCCATCACATCATCTTTAAGAGAAAATTCGAAGGTTCAAGCATTGGAAGATCACATCGAGCATTAAGAAGAAGTTCTCCAAATCTTAAAGGACAACCTCAATTTGGCACAAAATTGAATGAAACAATAGGTAGATCAACATCACAGCGAGCGAATTTTTGATGTAGGAGACTAGGTATTTTTATGGCTACAACCATACAAACAAATGTTCCTCAAGCAAGCTAAGAAGGATAATAAATTATCGCCAAAGTACTATGGTCCTTACAAGGTGTTGCAAAATATTGGTACTATGTCATACAAATTGGAGCTTCCCGCTTCTTCACGAGTGCATCCAATTTTCCATGTTTCATGCTTAAAGAAGGTTATAGGTGAAAATCTTCCAGTTCAAACAATATTGCCAGAACTTGATGAGGAAGGAAAAATCATATTAGCACCTGAAGCGGTCATGGAAAAAAGAACTCGATATCTACGTAATCGATCAATTTAAGAGTATCTCATCAAGTCGAAGAACTTACCCACTCAAGATTCTACATGGGAGGATGAGAATTTTATACAGAAGCACCCAGAGCTGCTCAAGCATTGAGGACAACACTTTTTGAAGGAGAGGAGCATGTTAGGTCCCTATATTACTAGTATAGTCCCTTATTGTTGTTAGTGTAACCCACTTATTGTTATTATTGTACCCTTGTAACCCCCATATTGTTATTATTGTGCCCTTAAATTATTTTTGTTAGGTCGGCTAGGATTACATTGTGGACCCACTAGGATTACATTGTGTCCCCATGGACTCCTATATATAGAAAGGAGGTTTTGTAATTTGAATCATCCAAGAATTGTTCATTCATGTAATTTATTGGATGTTGCCCCCTCGAAGTGGCTTATTTCTAAGGTGTTGATATCTCTTTTCTTCTCTTTTTGGAGCTCGTTTCAGAACATTTTTCCTATTTTTCATCCTGCATGAACAAAATTATATCCTTGTTTTTAACTTTGAAATATTAAATTTCTAGTTGGTAGAGGCATAGTCTCCCAATAAGTAGTAGGCAGGTTCTCAATGTCTATCTAAGAAAAGTTTGGGTAGCTCCTTTGTGATCTGTCATAGTTTTGTTGTGTTGGCTTGCACCATGCCAAGGCATGCTTAGAGTAATAATAGACAAACGAAAGAATTCAAGGTAACGTGTTGATAGGAAGAAAGGAGTAGAGGTAATATAAGCAAGGAGTTGAGGTAATAGGTTGACCAAATAGGTCATATGGTGTTGCAGTGAGGGATTATAGGTGGAGAAGATGGGCCACCTCGAAAACCTAAAGAAAAGGTGAAATAGATGGGAGGAGACCCTGTCAATATTCACTTTGAGTTGAAGTAAAAATAGCTATAGAGTTAATTTCCATAGGCTAAAGTATTATTAAACTAGAGCAAGGGAGAGTACCAAAAAGTCAATAAGGAGCCAAATTCCATAGGGTCTTAAGAAATAGGAGGAACCATGATACATGATAAGTCACCGAGGCCTAGCATGAGGGGGAAACCTAGAAAATAACTTTAGTAAAGATAGGAAATAGATAGAATAAAAGAGAGATACTAGCCTATTAAGAGGAAGGAACAAATTCAACCTTGGAAGAGATTAATACTTTATATTGTTTGAACAATTCTTCAATTTGAACTTTAAAAATGGAGCTCAAGGAGGCAAAGGACATGTGAAATCATTACTTAGATGGAAATTTGATCCAGATTTATGCAGGAATGCAATAGAATACAGAAATAACCATAAACATAGAGATGGAGCAGAAATAATGCATCATTTCATTAATATCAAATAATAAAAATATTCTTACAAACATAATGGAAATAAAATAGCTAAGGTGTTGGTAGTGAATCTCTGACAAGAGATGTGGTGGCTACAAACCTCTGAACTATGTTACAATGAGGCTCGAGGGCTTATTTATTATTGAGAAACAATGGAGAACTCTAAACGTCCAAAAACCTAACCCTAGGAGATGAAGCGCCAAAACTATGGGCCTCGTTTGGGTAAATTGGTGGTTCAACTTCCCGAGGACGTAAGTTTGGCATCCAATCACCATTTGACACACTCAATAGCTCATTAGAAATATATTTCCAAGGACTAAAACTTTTCTAGGGAGAAACAATGGCCCATGGACCAATGTTGCTCTCGGTTTTCCCAGAAAACGTCGTTTAGGGCCTCAAAATGGCTCCGGAAGTTCAGGACCCGAAAAACTGCTAAAAATAGTAAGATGTGCTGCAAATTAAAAAATAAAAGAACTGACTGTGGGGGTTCAAATGGAATAGGTGGGTGGCCACCAATATCCACCTTGATCATTAAGACCCCAAAACGGCTCCGGGAGTGGAGAACCAGAAAACCTGCTAAAAATAGTAGGTTGTGCTGAATGTGAAAAGCTGCAAGAATTGATGGTGCGGGTTGAAATGGAATAGGTGGGTGGCCACCGATATCCACTTGGATCATTCCTCCCTCTTTAAGAATAAATGGTCCCCATTGCGTTGAGATCCTCCATGAGATGAGGCACATTTTGTTGTTAAAGATGTCATGGACCAACGGGTGGACATGCTGGATGCAATTAGTAAATTTGGTTTCTTTATTAGACTCAGATAGTACATGTGTGGATTCTATCTGTGTAGTTGCATGAGGTATGGCAACATCAGGCAGCGGTGCATCGGGGCTAAGATCAATGGAGTGCTTGTCCTGACAGTGTAGAGGAACCTCTGTGAGTGAGGAGAAATTGTCCTTGTATTCCTCCATGTATTTTTCCATTTGTTGTAGTCGTGCACGGGAGTCCTGTTTCGAGGTTGTGGCCACAATATTATTTCCCTAAGAGCAAGTTGTAAGGAAAATAAATTTCCTAGTTTGGGAAACAATCTTATCGTATTGTTTTGCAGTAGTCAAAGAGATGATAGAAGGTGGTACTACCTTCGGTATCCTATAAAATTTATTCCCCAAAGTAATAATAACAGCATGAGGCCTAGAATCATACACACCATGTCACCTCCACAAGTATGGTTGGCCCAATAATAAATCAGATACATCAAGAGGAGTAACATCACATAATACCTCATCCATGAATGACATGATGCTGTACGGAAGGTAGCACTGTTGGTGAATGTAGATATCTCTCCCTGGGTGAAGCCACCCGATGGTATATGGTTGTGGGTGTGCTATGGTCGATAGTCTGAGCTGCTTCACAGCCTCTGCTGAAATGAGATTCTTTTAGCTTTCGCTATCGACAAGGAATTATAGTGGAGAACCCTTCACCCACATCTGTGAATGGAAGAAGCGCTCCCCCTCCTTTGGATCCTCTGGATCCTCCCTCTGGATCTTGGTGGTGGCAAAAATGGCACTGACATTTGCATCAATGATTTTCTTCCCTTTTTCATTACCTTTGTCTTGTTCTGACTCAGAATCATAAAATGCATCTGATTCGGGTGTCTTTTGTTCGGCCACCAACGATTGTTTCGCCCGACACTCGTTTCTGCTATGAGTGGGGCTGTTATGAAATTCACACCACTTCCCCATGTGCTTCTTTGGATTTTTGGTGCTTTTATGAGTCGCCCCGCTTTGGCCTTTCCCCTTGTTCTACGGTTTGGGGGCACCTTTCCCTGGCTTCGGATTTACATATCCAAAGTCTCGCTTCTTCTGCTTAAATTTCTTTTTGATCTTGGTAGCATAGCGATATGCCATGTGAAGCGATGTAATGTTGAGGAACTCCATTTACTCCTGAATGTGTTTGTCCAGATAGCTGCGATACATGAGCACCAAATGTCTCTTTGAATATTAAATACCCAACTTTTTGCACAGTGTATAGAACAGATTCATCAATTCGTGCACATCTTGATCCCTTTGTTGCTGCAGCGTGGTCCATTGGCTATATTTGTCCTCATATCTCCCCATTGGGTAATATTTTTCCTTGATGCCATCTTGGATAGAATTCCAAGTGGGTGTGGCCGAGAACAGAGAGGGTTCCCCTCATCCTCTTGCTCACAGTAGGTTTCCCACTAGTCTTTCACATGGGGGGTGGCTTTGCGGAGTGCAAAAATAATATTTTCTCGGTCAGAGAAATCATGGACCGAGAAATACCCTTCCAGAAAATTCAATCATCTATCTATAGCGTCTGCATCTATTTGGCCTTCAAATACATGAATATCAAATTTTACCTATACCTCTAAGGGAGTGGTGCCTCCAGAGTGGCTATTGGATGCAGATGCGTCGTAGGTGGGCAGTCGTTGAAGGATCTCAAAAAATTTATCCATAATCATGTTCCTTTGTTTCTCGAGGGCCTCCTCGAGCAATATTTTGATAGGATCTCCTTCTCCCTCGTCTTTCTTTTCTTCCGCGATGGGAGGTCGTCGGGGTTTGCGAGGCTAATCTTGCAAGGGTTCAACCAAAGCAAGCCCTAAATCCTTATACCTTGGACATGCAAAGAAAAACAAAGAACGAGCAGACCTCTCTGATACCACTGATCCGGCTTTATGGAGGAATGCAACAGAATACAGAAATAACCATAAACATAGAGATACAATGAAAATAATGTGTCATTTCATTAATATCAAATAACAGAAATATGCTTACAGACATAATGGAAATAAAATAGTTGGGGTGCTGGTAGTGAATCTCTGACAACAGAATACATAAATAACCATAAAAATGGAGATACAACGAAAATAATGTGTCATTTCATTAATATCAAATAACATAAATATTCTTACAAACATAATGGAAATAAAATATTTGGGGTGCTGGTAGATATGTGGTGGCTACAGACCTCTTAATTGTCTTACAATAAGGCTTGAGGGCCTATTTATTATTTAGAAACAATGGAGAACTCTAAACATCCAAAAACCTAACCCTAGGAGATGAAGCGCCAAAAGTATGGACCCTGTCTGGGTAAATTGGTGGTTCAACTTCTTGGGGACATAACTTTGGCATTTGATCTTTGTTGGACGTGCTCAATAGCTCGTTATAAATATCTGTCTAAGGACTACAAATTTTTTTCAAAGAAAAATTTGTCCAAGGACCCATGCTGCTCCCAGTTTTCCCAGAAAACGTCATTTAGGGCCTCAAAACGGCTCCGGAAGTTCAGGACCCGAAAAATTGCTAAAAATAGTAAGTTGTGTTGCAACTTAAAAACTGAAAGAACTAATGGTGGGGGCTCTAATAGAATAGGTAGGTGGCCACCAATATCCACCTTGATCATTAAGGCCCCAAAACGGCTCCGGGAGTGGAGGACCCGAAAACCTGCTAAAAATAATAAGCTGTGTTGAATGTGAAAAGCTGCAAGAATTGATGGTGTGGGTCCAAATGGAATAGGTGGGTGGCCACCGATATCCACCTATATCAAAAGGAAACACCTACATGGGTTAAATGAGTTTGGTATCACCTTCCGTAAACTCAAACCAGGTTTCACCCACTCTCTTTTATCAATTTTCACCAATTGTCAAAACTGAGCATGATTGAGTGAGAGTGGACAATAAGTGCATTAAAGTCATTTTCATGTGCAAGTAGGGAATGATCCCACCATGGAATCTTATTTTTTAAAATTAATCTAAATAAAAAACAATAAATCTATATTATTTAAATAATATAAAATACCAATATTACATTGTGTTCTTAGTAGTGTTAATGCTAACTTAAAAAAAAAAATTGTTAGCATTCATACATATGTAGAAGTAGATAGATATATTATTTTGGGTCAATATTTATATAATTTTAATTTAATTACCAATATTTATTAGTTGGATGGTAAGGATTTAACATCCATGAAATATTTTAGAATATTCTTAGTAGTATTCACAAATAAAAAGGCGAAATTTCTTTCAAAAGTATTCACGTCCTTTATTCTCTTTTAATTAAGTTGGGTATTTCAAAAAACGTCATATGAACATGTGTCATACGAATATAAGCTATCTTTTTTTTGACATGTCGTATTTGAAGCTGTGCTATTCACTCATAATATTGTAACACACCTAATTTATATGCTAAAAATATATATAAGAAAATGAGTTGAATATATATATATATATATACACACACACACACACACATACACACACACACACACGTGCACTAATATGGACATACATGTTTAGTTATATATTAATTATTTTGTATAATTAATAAAAATAATTTAAAATAAAATAAAATAGTCATTTTTATGTTTTCTTATTAATTTGAAATGAATTTTAATATATTTTGTCAACTTTTATTACAAATTTGTTATAATTTATATATGGATACACTAATAGTATTATAGTAAACAAAAATAAACAGAATGAAAAATTTATTAACATCTTATAAAACACATATTATATGGTAAAATAATAAAGACCAAATAAGACGGTGTCTACAGAGGCCACAAATTGGCTAGGAATTTTGTTCGTTGATATGATGATTTTTTTTTCAAAAGATATTATTATAGGAGTGTTTAAATAATTTTCTTGATGGTGAAAATGGTGTGAAAATGTTGGTATTTTTTAGTCATTAACATTCAATCAAGAAAGAAAATCATAAAAAATAGAAAAATGAATCACACAAATTAACACAAGAAATTACATGGCAAAACCATGGCAGTGCGTCAAGGAAACCTCCATGGGGAAAGTGATTGGAATTCTTATTTCTCAAAAATGTCTCTCCAAGTTACATTAAGCCTCTCCGGAAATCAACATTTTAATATGGAATATTTTTTTACGTAACTTCCTATAGTTACAAAACTGGTTGAACGATAATATACATTTACTCAATTAATTATACTATTAACATTAATTGTTGTCAATTTTCAACAATGTCCACCTTGACAATAATTTTCGTAATCCCTTACGCTCGCCCATTAATCATCATCTCTTCTGCAAGCCAAGAGAAGACAAACACCATTACAACTTCTCTACTGAAACTGGCTTCGTAAATATGTCTACATGATTCTCCCGTGTATGGAATTTGAAAGATACTTTGCTGCCATCAATCACATGTCTCACAAAATGGTACCTTACATCAAGGCACTTAGTCTTGTTGTGATAAGCTATATTTGTGGCCAAATGAATAGAACTTTTACTATCACAGAATGGATTCACTTTCTCCTGCGTCCTTCTGAGCTCATCAAGTATCATTTTCAACCAGATTTCCTCTTTATTGGCATCTAAAGAAACTATATACTATGCTTCAGTAGTGGATAAAATGAATGTTTCTTAAATATTTGACATCAAACCAATTTCTCCACTTGCAACAATAAACACATATCTTGTAGTAGATGTCCTCTTTTCCAAATCTGCATAATCATCATCCACATATCCATAGATGAAACCTTCACTACCATGAAATATGATATAATAGTCACTTGTGCCTATAAAATACTGAAGCACCCATTTCAAATCTTGTCAATGTTCTTCTCATGATTCCATGAACCAGATGGAAACTCCAACTACATGTGAAATGTCTATTCTTGTAGATAGCACTGCATACATCAATTTTCCTACTACATTTACATATGTTACATAATACATATAATTATTTTCTTCATTAGTTCTAGGAACTAGATATGAATAAATATTAAAATGGGAAGCTAATGGGACATTAACAGGTTTCATATTGTTCATATGGAACTTTTCACATACTTTCTCCACATACTTTTTTTGTGATAACCAGAGTTTTATATTTTTTATGTATTTGTCTATCTCTATTCCAAAGATATGTTTTGGAGCTCCAATATTATTTATATCAAACATCATAGAAAGTTGAGCCTTTAACCTGTTGATCTCTTCTATGATTTTACTTGCAATAAACATATCACCAACATACAAGACAAAGATAATGATTATGCCATTGAAAATTTTAAATTATACACAATGATCATACTCACTTCTAATAAATGTTTGGCTCACCATGAAAGAGTCAAATTTATTGTACCATTTCCTCGAAGACTTCCTCAGGCCATGCAATGATTTATTGAGCTTTCAAATGAAACTTCTATTCTGACCTTCTACAAAAATTTCTGGTTGTTCCATATAAATATATTTATCAAAATCACCATGAAGAAAAATGGTTTTAACATCTAACTATTATAGCTAATCGTAAAGTGGGGAAGTTAGTGCTAACATAGTAAAACTAGAAACAAGTTTTATGACTAGTGAAAAAATCTCCTGAAAATCAATACGTTCAACCTGAGAATACCCTTTTTATATGAGCCTCCCCTTATAGATTTCGATACTTCCATTAAAATTTTGCTTCATTTTGAAGAACTATTTGAATCTGACAACATGTATCCCTTCAGGAAGTTCTACAATATCCCAAGTTTTGTTCTTGGCTGAAGAATCCATTTCTTCCTCCATAACATTTTTCCACTTTCACTCCTTGCATCATCCACTGCTTCTCAATAACAAGAAGGTTATTCATCTTCAGTAATCAATGAAATATATGAAGCATAATTGTCATGTCTTTTGGGTGTTCTTATTTCCCTTATAGACCTCCTTAGAGTGATTGGTTGTTGAACTGGTTCTTGAACTTTTAAAATTTCCTTTAAATCTTCTTCACCTTTTTCTTTGGAAGTCTCTCCTTCGCTTTGACTTTCCAAAAAATTGTTTACCCCCAACTAAATTTGTTGATTCCCTGATACCAACCCTTGTTTAAGTTTTAAAACATATTATTTTAGAAGATAAGATTCATCAAACATTACATGTCTACTAATGACTCTCTTACACAAATAAGGATCCCACAATCTATATCCTTTCACCACATGGTCATACAAAATAAAGACATAATTTTTTCTTTTGGGTCTAACTTTAGATGATGATTCTTTATAATAAGAGCATCTGCATATCAACCAAAAAACCTTAATTGTGAATAATTACAAGACTGACCCAACCAAAATTATTTAGGAATTTTACAACTAATAGAAATTGAAGGTGATCCTTTTACAAAATAACAACCAATAGATACTTCTTTTTCCCACAACTCCTTATGCATGTTAGCAATGTTGATAATGCTTCAGTCTCTCTCCATAAGAATCTGATTTATATGTTCAACAACACCATTTTACTTAGGAGTATAGAAAATAATTTTATGTCTAACAATCCCTTCATTCTTACAATATTGTTCAAATTCTAAGTAAATTCACAACCATTTTTATTTCTAAAACATTTAATTAATTTTCATGTTTTATTTCCACCATAACTTTCAATTATTTAAAAACATAAAATACATAAGCTTTTATTTTCAACATATAGAGCCAGAATTTCCTAGAGAAATCATCAATAAACGTTAAGAAGTATAATGCACCTCCATAATTTATAGTGGGAGATGGTCCCAAAAGATTAGAATGGATATAGTCCAAAATTCCTTTACTATTATAACTTCTAGTTTTTAATTTATGTTTAAGTTGTTTTTCATATACACAATGTTTACAAAAATCCAAACTCAATGTTTTCAAATTCGGAAGAAGTATGCGATTCATCAGTACTTGAAGACCCTTCTCACTCATGTGACCTAGATGTTGATGCCATAGGAAAGTATCTTCTTCTGCCTTTTGAGATACAATTGTTTCCTCACTTACCTAAGTACCTCATTTTAGTTTGAAAATATTTTTGATCTTCTCTTCCTTCATAAGAACCATAATGTCTTTGGAAACTTTTAGTACTCCATTTTGACATGTAAACTTGTAACATTCTAAGTCCAATACTCCCAAATAAATCATTTCTTTTCTCAACTGAGGTACACGTCCAACATCATTTAATGTTCTAATTGTATCATCATACATTTTAATTATGATATTTATTATCCCAACAGTCTAACAAGATACATTATTACCCATAAACATAGAACTAGAATTCACAACTTGATATGAAATGAACCAATTTTTGTGTAGACTCATATGATGAGAAGCACCAAAATCTAACAACCAATTTTCATAATTCTGAGAGACAATGAAAAAAGGAAAAGCTTCATCCATCATTCCTAATTCATCATATAAATCTTCATCAATCATACCCAACTCAACTTGATTTTCTTCCTTATTTGGGTTTTCAATGGACCTCTTTCTTTTAGAACGATATTTCTTGAGATGCCCTATTTTGTTATAATACCAAAAATTATCCTTACATTTCTTGGCTTTTGGGTTTTCTCCAGAAGAATTTATTTCTTTCAATCCTCTTTCTTTGGACCAACCTCTAGCTACCATGGCTTCTCGTGTAAAAGTTTCAATTCTACACTTCTTATGTACTTATTCAGATAAAAAAGCTCCCACAATAGAATCAAATTCCAAATATTCAGTTGTGCTCAAACTGATATAATTCAGAAAGTGATCCCAAGACTTGGGCAAGGAACACAACAAGGTAATATCTTTGTCTTCTTCCTGAAATTTAATTTCCATATCTGACAGTTGAAAAATTAGTGTATTAAAAACATTTAAGTGTACTTTTATTTTAGTTCCCTCCTTCAACAAAAGGATAAATAAACTATGTTGGTTAAATATTTGGTCCCCCACAAACCTACTAGTAAGGTTTATTCAATAATATTGAAGAGAACATCATCTACCAGGCACAACCTAATGGTACAAAGAGCTCAGACAACCAAGTCCTCCCAATCCAAATATGTCATGTTGACATGTTTCTTCATAACCCCATCTAAAGCATTGTGAAACCCTTGTTACACTAGTAAATCCCTTACTTTCAATTTCCACAATGCAAAATTATTCTTGCCGGTGAACTTCTCCACCTCAAACTTAGCATTAGTGATTTTTTCCATTTCTTCCTACATGGTCTCTTTCAAATAACTTTATTAATGATAAAATTGTATTGAGTCCTCCAACTACGGTTTTCTATTTTTAAATTTTTCCTTCAATAAGAGTATTTTCTAAATTTCCTTGTTTTGGTTTCTTTAAATAGAGTTTGTTCTAGTTTCTACTCCCTTTTTTTAACTTCAAACCCCTACTCAAAATTTCTTCGAAGAAACAAAAAAATAAAAAAAAAACATTATGAGACAATGTTTTATAATCCCACTTTATTTTCGGAAACCCAACTTAACTCTTCAGAATTGAAAAAAAAAATAAGATACAATTTTTCCTTTAGCTGTAGTTAGACAACTAATCCTCTTAGGGTTAATGTGGAAGGCTAACGGTGAATCGGGATTCTAAGAGACCTTGGAATGTGGAACCCAACAATCACACCTAATGTACTGTATATGTATATCATTGTTAATAATATGATATCTCACACTTATATTATCTTCTTGTGTGTTGTGAAAATAGCTCCAAAAAGAGAAGAAAAGAGATATCAACACCTTAGAAATAAGCCACTTCGAGGGGGCAACCTCCAATACATTACATGAATGAACAACTCTTGGAGGATTCAAATTACAAAACCTCCTTTCTAGATATAGGAGTCCATGGGGCCATAATGTAATCCTAGTGGGGCCACAATGTAATCCTAGCGGACCTAAAAATAATAATTGAAGGGCGTAACAATAACAATATGGGGGTTACAAGGGTACAATAATAACAATAAGGGGGTTACACTAACAATAATAAGGGACTATAATAGTAATATAGGGACCTAACATACCCCTCTCCTTCAAAAAAGTGTTGTCCTCAACGCTTGAGTAGCTCTAGGTGCTTCTGTATAAAATTCTCATCCTCCCATGTATAATCTTCAGTGGGTAAGTTCTTCCACTTGATGAGATACTCTAAAATTGATCGATTCCGTAGCTATCGAGTTCTTGTTTCTGTGACCGCTTCAGGTTCCAATATGATTTTTCATTCCTCATCAAGTTCTGGCAATATTGTTTGAACTGGAATATTTTCACCTATAACCTTGTTTAAGCATGAAACATGGAAAATTGGATGCACTCATGAAGAAGCAGGAATCTCCAATTTGTATGCCATAGTAACAATATTTTGCAACACCTTGTAAGGACCATAGTACTTTGGCAATAATTTATTATCCTTCTTAGCTTGCTTGAGGGACATTTGTTTGTATGGTTTTAGCCGTAAAAATACACAGTCTCCTACATCAAAATTTCTCTCACTGCGATGTTGATCTGCCTATTGTTTCATTCGATTTTGTGCCAAATTTAGGTTATCCTTTAAGAGTTGGAGAACTTCGTGTTGATGCTCAATGTGATCTTACACTGCTTGAACCTTTGAATTTTCTCTTAAAGATGATGTGATGAATGGTGGATGATATCCATAAAGTGCCATAAATGGGGTCATTTTTGCTGTAGTATGGAAGGAAGTGTTATACCACCATTCAGCTAGAGGTAACCACTTGACCCATTGCATTTTTTTATCAGCTACAAAACAATGAAGATATCCTTCTAAAAAATTATTTACTATCTCAATTTGACCATCGGATTGAGGATGATAAGATGAGTTATGAGCTAATTCAGTATCCAAACAAGAAAATAACTCCGTCCAAAAATTTCCAGTAAAAATGGGATCTCTGTCGCTCACAATATCCCTTGGGTTTCCATGTAGCTTTTCAATTGTGTCCATAAATGTAGTAGCAACAGTACTTTATTTAAATGGATTAATAATGCACAAAAGTGTGCATACTTGGTAAGTCTATCAACTACCACCATGATGACACTCTTTCCTTCAGACTTAGGTAAACCTGTGATAAAATCTATTGTAATATCCTCCCAACGTTGACCTAGAATGGATAAAGGTTGTAGAAGACCCGGGGTCTTAATTATCTCAACTTTATTCTGCTGGCAAAGCAAACATTCCGCCACAAAATTTCGAATATCAGATTTAAGGCCATCCAAAAAAAAATCTTTCTTCACCTTGTGGTAAGTTTTTAAATGTCCTGAGTGTCCTCATAAAGGAGAAGTGTGCAATTCCAAAAGAATATTTTGTTTTAGTTGGGAATTCTTACAAATATATTAGCGATATTTGTACCATAAGGAATCATTTTGCCAACTAAATGTATCAGATGTACTAGGATCTTGCTGCATATTTTGAATGAGTGTCCACACATCTTCGTCCTTCTTTAATTCATCTCTTGCTTTGGTTATCCAATCTGGTTGGATAATAGAAATGGCACAAAAAAATGCTTCCACCTCTTTATTCTTTCTTGAGAGTGCATCTGCAACAACATCTAGCTTCCCTTTTTTGTATATTATTTCAAAGTCATAACCCAACATCTTTGTGACCCATTTTTGCTGCTCTTCTGAAGATAATATTTGTTGAAATTTTTTTTTAAGACTATCATGATCAGTTTTTACCTTCAAGTGTCTTCCCATTAGGTAAGTTCTCCATTTCTTTAGTGCATGCAGTATTGCTAACATTTCCTTTGCATAATTAGGTTTTTGTAAATACTTTCCTTTGATTGGATGACTTTCAAAAGAAATCGGTCTTCCTTCTTGAATTAAAACAACACCAATTCCATTTCCTGAGGCATCACATTCCACAACAAAGGTTTTTGTGAAGTCTCGTGTAGCTAAGACTAGTGCTAGCACATTGGCTCTTTAAGATGTTCAAAGGCCTTAGTTGCTTCAGGAGTCCACGAAAATGCATCTTTCTGCAATAATGTTGTTAGAGGTTCTATTACTCTCCCATAATTATTAACAAAATTTCGATAATACCCTGTTAACCCAAGAAATCCTTGCAATTTCTTTATGGTTGTGGGGACTTTCCATCCCTTAATGGCTTTAATTTTGTTAGGATCTACCTTAACACCCTCGTGAGATACAATATCACCCAGATATTCCACCTCTTGTACTCCAAAGAAACATTTGGATTTTTTTGCATATAATTGTTTCTCCTGCAATAGTTTGAGCACCCTGTCAAAGTGTCGAACATGATCCTTCAAAGACCTACTGTAGATTATTATATCATCAAAAAATACTAACACAAATTTTCTAAGGAAGGGTTTGAAAATGGAATTCATCAACCCTTGAAATGTAGAAGGTGCATTGATAAGGCCAAAATCCATGACCAAAAATTCATAATGACCCTCATGAGTTCGAAATGTTGTTTTCGAAATATCTTCAGTCTTCATTCTAATTCGATGATACCCTGAACGAAGATACAATTTGGTAAAATAAATTTCTCCATGTAATTCATCCAATAATTCATCAATCACAGGAATGGGAAATTTATCTTTAATGGTGGGCTCATTGAGCTCCCTATAATCCGGACACATGCAGCATGATCCATCCTTCTTGTGTACCAATACTATAGGAGCAGAGAAAGAACTTTGACTAGGTTGAATTATACCTGCCTCTAACATTTCTCCAATCATATGTTCAATTTCGCTCTTTTAGACATAAGGCTATCTATAAGGCCTGGTGTTTGGAGGAACACTTCTTGGAATCAAATGAATAGCATGATCATGATCACGAATAGGTGGGAGTCCTTTTGGAGTTTCAAAAACCTCGGAATGATTATCTAAGACTTTTTGGAGATCTGTAGAAATAGATTATTTTGATGTTGGAAATTCTAGTGAGCATAATTGTGAAATTATGCCTCGTTGTTCCTTATTTAGAAGATTTTTCATGACATTAGAGCTTATAATATTTCCCAACTTCCCTGCAATACCCCGTAATTCAACTTCCTTTCCTTCTGAGAAAAAAATTCAAGAAAAGTTCTTTAAAATTAAAAGCTACCATCCCCAAAGATTCTAACCATTGTACTCCTAGTACAACATCATCACCTCCCATAGGAATGGAAAGCATTGGACTATTCAATACATATTCCCCCATGGTTAGCTTTATATTATGGTATTTTCTAGAGAAATTTATAGTTCCTCCATTTGCAACCATCACTTGACATTCTGGTGCTGAGTATAGGAAACAATTCAATTCCTTGCCTACCTTACAATGAATAAAATTATGGGTACTACCTGAATCAATCAACACCATTACCTTTTTCTTCTTGATATGTCCTTCTATCTTGAGAGTTTGAGGAGCGGTAATTCCTACCAATTCATTACAGGATATGGTAGAACTCATTTCTTCCTCTTCTTGGGTTGGTTCCTGGTGTATAGCATCTTCTTGTTCATTTTCTTCTTCCTCTTCACAATCTATGTAAAATAATTTCTTCTCAGCACACTTATGACCTTTAGTGTATTTTCTATCACAACTGTAGCAAAGCCCTTTTGCCCTTTTTTCTTCCAATTTTTGTGGTGTCAACCTTGTAGGTTGTTGAAATCTAGGAGTAGAAACACTTCCCTCTTTATAGAAGTGATTGGTAGGCTTCCTTGTCGCCATAATTTTACATTCAATTTTTCTTGCCAACCTAAATGTCTTCTCCAATGAATCAGGTTCCAAAATTTGAACTTCATGTTGGATGTTTTCCTTTAAAGTACCTATGAAGAGATTAATCTTGTGTTCCTTTGGAATACTAGTTACCCTTATATTCAATTTTTGGAAGTCCTCATTGTGCTCCCCCATTAAACCCTTTTTTTAAAGATTTATCAATTGGCTAAAGAAGATGTTTCTCTTTGTATCCTCATAATGTGCTATCATTTCTTCCATAAAAATTGACCAAGAGACAATTTTTTTATGGGAGCAAAGCCATTGATACCATACAAATTTATTTTTTTCTAAATGTAAAGTTGCAATGCGTACCTTTTGTGTGTTTTGCACATTATGGAGATCAAAATATTTCTCCATCTGTAGTATCCATGTTACAGGATCCTTTCCATCAAAATTCCTCATATCCATTTTTGGAATATGGTGGTTCTTCTTGCTAACATTAGATTTTATGAAATCACGATTAACATTTATTTTGTTCTGATGATGAGTTTCCTCTACTATATTTTCACCACTAGGAAACATTTATTGCATCAACTTTGTCAAACCTTCCATGTCTGCTTTTAGATCATTCTTCATGTTTTCCATTTTCTCATCGATCTTAGCTTCCATGTCATCCATCTTAGATTCCATGCCATCCATCTTAGATTCCATACCAGCTTCCATGCCATCTATCTTAGATTCCATGCCATTTATCTTAGATTCCATGCCATTCTTCAAACCATCCATATTAGATTCCACATCTTTCCTCAAACCATCCATCTTAGTTTCCATGCCTTTCTTCAAAACTTCCAGGTCATTGTTTTTTGCTCTTTGCGAGAGCAAATTTTGTTGCACTCGCTCTTGTAATTTTGATATGTCATGTTGCCATTCCTCATCTTCATGAGTCATACTAGAGCTTTCTAAAAGCTTAATGGGTGTTGAATTATTTTTAGGGGCCATTTTAGAATCCAATACTGATATCTATCTTACAATATTCCCTTGGAATCAATTCAACTTGATTCTTCGAACACGACTTAGGCAATTCGGAAAAGAAATACACACCTTTTACTTGCTTTAAAGGAGCTTTATATTGAAATTAAATTATCTCTATAATTGCAGATCCTCAATATCTGAAATTCAGCCTTATAGTAGCCCTATAAAGCTGCTTTCAATTCCACAGGTGTGATATGATTTGGATTCTTCAAGGAAAAGTTATCTCCAATCTCCCACAATGACCCAATTTTGGACTGGTTCAGTAGAGCGAACTTGTACGACTTGCCACGTGTCACATTTCCCCCCTTTGGCTCTGAAATTGATAGAACGAAAACTATAATCCGTGTACTTGTAGCCACTTTTTATAGCATTCCAATCTGATGCTCAGAGAGCGAACTATGAATATTTTCCCACGATCACCTCTTTGAGATGAAATTTAGAAGCCTCAAAAATACCTGACTTCCACAGATCATATCTCAGAAATTATTGCAAACCAATATCAGAAATTTTGCGATGATGTTCCTTAGGATTGCAGCGTCACGCTCTAAAATTTTCAGCTTCCAACCCTTCGTAGAAAAAAACGTTATTACGAAAATGCCACAATGACCTGTTTAGGTTAAATTCAGGAGCCTGCAAAATGACCTAACTTGAACATATCATATCTCTGAAAATATTGCGAACCAAGCTCTAACATTATGCGATGATGTTCATCAAGATTTTGGCTTCGCACTCTAAACATTTCAGATTTTGAACATTTGTATAAAAAAATTTATAGTGAAAATGCCACGATGACCTGTTTGGAGTAGCGAAACCCTAGAATCTCAAAGCTTTGATACCAAATGTTATGAAACCAGCTCCAAAAAGAGAAGAAAAGAGATATCAACGCCTTAGAAATAAGCCAATTCGAGGGGGAAACCTCCAATAAATTACATGAATGAACAACTCTTGGATGATTCAAATTACAAAACCTCCTTTCTATATATAAGAGTCCATGGGGCCACAATGTAATCCTAGCCGACCTAAGAATAATAATTTAAGGGCACAATAATAACAATACGGTGATTACAAGGGTACAATAATAAAAATAAGGGGGTTACACTAACAATAATAAGGGACTATACTAGTAATATAAGGACCTAATATTCTGTGTTTAACATGGTTGTGGTTGATATGGTACCAGTGCCCAGGCCAGGCACTGACATTTTCAGATTCTTTCAGCTCCATTTTTAGTTGTTATTCCTATTTTTCAGAACTCACACATTTCTCCATTTGTCCATTCTAAGTACCATGTATTCATTTGTATTTAGTACCCCATATTGTATATATACTATCAAATATTGGGAGATTGACTGTGTTTTTACAAATTGACAGTCTCCTCTCTAAACGTTGGTGGTTCTCTATGAATGAATGGTTTTCTAAACTTTGGTTGTATGCGGAAGCATGAATGGACCATGGATCTTCATTTTTACCCATAGGCCCCATCATCCCCTTGGACTCTCCACCTTCCATACGCACCATACCACCTGTGGCTCTGCTAGAGCGTGGTGGTAACTGGATTTATTTCAACACGATTGTTGTGTTTTGCATTGGTGTTTGTTCCATGGCTCTATTAACATATAACACCTTTTCTCTATTGTATATATAAACCTCCCTGCACACCACAGTTAATACCACTTAAACTATGCATGGTTAAAACTCCACATTGGTTTGCCTGCTCGTGACTCCCAATTGCTCCTCACCACTCCTCCGCTCGCATATCATATCATCTCCCTCTCCTGGCATCACCTACCACTCGATGCTGCACCCTCACACGTTCATTCGCTCCCTGACACCTTCGCTGCAAAAATTCAATGAAATGTGTTGGAGATTACAAAGAAATCTGCTACAAGGATCCTATTATAAAGGATCATTAATGGAGCGCTTATATTGATTGTTCTCAAGGGTAGGATGATAACTCAGTTGAATGTTACAATGCATGCATCACAGTTTGTGCCTATAAGCTCAGTATTCCCATGGAATAATTGAATTCTCTCCACCAAAACAAAGCACCAAAGCTTGAGAAATTGAAGAAGGCACTTGTTATGCCAACAATGGACATTATGTGTCTAGATGATGTGACATCCACATTAGCATGATTAAATTTCTAACAATTTTTCGAGATGTTTTGAAGTTTTGTTGCTAGGCAATGTAAATGAAGAATTTCAGGTTTTAGCAAGACATAGCATGAGGAACTATATTTTTATTGTTCTTTAGGTGCTATACTGCTTTTCCTATGCCTAGAATATTTCTCGTTGCTAGGATTTAGTTCGTGATCTTTCGGTATATCATTCTTAAGAAATAGTGTAATTGGATTCTCGACCGCTCTGTACCATTTGGGTCCTCTAAATTGGTTTAGCCATCTTGGATAGACATGGCTCGTTACAACGATGGAATTTACACACAGACCACTGAATGCAACTAAAAGGATGTGTTATTGCTCGAATACGAAGTGGTGAAACTATCATTGTAAGAATGCATTGGAAGTTGAGCATTCAATCCAACAATCAAATTTTTACCAGGCTACTCCATAACGCTGCTCCATATATGAGATTTGCAAGGCCGAAGTTGACCCTATAATAAGGGTTTCCAATCTTCATATATTTTGTTAGTACCCAAGAAAAAAAAACTTTGTGCGTCACTGTAATAGATCTCATCAGTGGATTTTGATTAAGTTTCGTTTTTTTATATATGTGCTCTTTTTTAATATTTTAAATAATTTGAACATTGGATACTATTGAGGTTGGATATCTATTCATTTGAAGAGAGGTTTCAAAGCCTTTTTGAGGAATTTTTGTTCCATAGTTTTTTTCACTAAGGATATTTTATCTCACTTCCTACTTTACTTTTAAAGGAAGAGATATATTTCAAATATATTTGGGAACTTGAAGCCAATACTTTTATTTGTATAAATTTGACTCTTGATATTGAAAAATGGCCAAATTTGATGATGTATTAGAACTGTTGAATACTCTAATACATTCCACTCTAGATCATATGATAAACATCAGCAAAACATCTCTTTCAAATATTCAAACATGTCTACAAAATGCACTAGACAAGATTTATATTTTGTAGCTTGAGTCAGAGCTATAATGAGATGAGCTTTAGCAAAAGAGTTTTCATTCTGAACTTTTTTTTGCTTATAACATTGAGACAAACTCCCATCAGCAACAAGATACTAGTCGGATCACTGAGCTGAGTACAAGAGAAGATTTAAATGTAGAATAAAAAATCTAGTCTGCACTTCTCTAACCCATCACCAAACCTTGCGGAAGAGCTTGTCCATAACAAGCAAAAAATAGGTCTTGGATATGACAAGGAGGTGCCCTTTCATATTCCATATTATTCCAAGCCCATCAAATTTCAAAGCGTTGGATTTATTCATGATATATCACCTTCAATTGTTATATATTCTTCTCCTCTTCCACAACAACAACAATAGATTATGAAATGCCAACACTATGATCGAATTGGCCATATGAAACATCACTATTTTGGTCTTAACCCGTGCAAGCACTATAGTCAGCACACTCATTCTTCACACATATGCTTCAGAAACAAGCCTCCTACAAGAACAAATATTCATCTTGGATGGATCGCTTCTTGGCAACGGGAAACAATAACCAAGAAGATGTTTTGGTCATATGTCAAAATTTCTTCTCGAGTATTAAAAAAAATTGCAGTTGAGTTTTCTCCATCATCTCACCTTGTATCTAACAGGGGGGGGAATTATTTTCATCTACAAGCTTCAAAGCCACATCAAGTGATCCTGAGCCACAACCTGTCACATCATATTCAAAATTTTAGCTAGAGACACAACAATTCAAGCGAGCCTGAGCCACAACCCTCCATAAAAGATTTAGAGCAGTAGCTGGAGAAAAATATGCCCATGAGGATGCCTTTTGGTTAGTGGTGTTAGACTGTGATCACACATAGCAGGGAGAAGTGGTCCCTATAAGGAAATCACAGGGCAGAGTCCTAAAAGAGATTTGGGTCAATTCGTGCACACATTCTGGTTGGGTCGTGAATGTTAAAGCAGTTCAAGTCATGAACGTGATGAGAGTATTCCACGAACAAATAAAAAATGACCAAGCACAATCAAAGACACAAGTTCAACAAACCAGAATAAGGGAGTAGTGAGGGCCATTGGATGTAAGTGACGATCAATGGTGGAGATTCAAATCAAAATTTCAAATAAAAAATGTTTGAGGATGGGCACAAGGGTAGATTTTAAAATGAGAAAAATGTGATTTGCAATGACGTGGGACCCATTCACCTATGGCGCGCATATAAGCCTTACCTATTGCCCACACTTTGTTGCCCATAGTTTCCTAATCTTACCTCTTAAGACTTACGCCAAACCTTGTTTTTCCACCGATACGATGAAGCAGGACCCACCATACCTTGCCACATTATCAAAATTGCATGCAAATTCTTGTTTCCGCCTTAAACCTTACCTTTCGCCATTGTTCCGATTTATATTTATACTTTTCATTTTTCACCGCTATATTATTATTTCATCTCTGCTCTTCCCCATTTCCCGATTGCGATTAAAGTAGGGCCATTCTCCCTGACACATCACCCTTCCCCACCATCCATCGCATTTCGCAAAATTATAACTTATTCCATTCTGCGAAATGTTAAAACCTATGATCACCAATGTGTGATATCACATCGCACAGTTTTTAAATTACCATTTGAAATGCCCACAACCTATTTTGTTTAAATTACGATGTGGTCAGGTCCCACCTTCCCTCCATGTCACCTACCTTCTCCCCTGCACTCTGCACTTCGCTTCTTTTAGAGTTTACCTTTACCGCTTCATGATAAAGAGTTGTGATTGCAACACGGTTTGGCCCCACCATAACACTCTACTCAACTCGAATATGCCATTTCCTTCTCCTCATCATCCTCTACCTTTCCTCCATCTCCAATCACCTCCTCCTCATCTAAAGGTTCAGTGTTTCATTTTGCACTCCCCGCAGCTTTCAAACTTTAACCATTGGGGGTGGGGGGTCTAAAATGGGTTGTATCCAGTACTTCCCACCCCTCCACTTGTCATCCTCCTGTCATTTCACACCCCCCCTCTTTGATACTGCTTACCACTTGAGACCCCCCTCTGAAATCTGGTTCTTGTTTTCAAATTCAAAAAAACTGCATGGGCTTCTGAGGCGAAACATGTTGTTATGGTTTATGCAGTTTTCTAAGGAGATCTTCGCTAAAGAAATAGGTGTGCGCAGTACTACAAGATTCTTCATAATGGATTAAGTGGAAATCAACAGACTGAGGGAGTGGAGGTTTGTGAGAAATAGATGGAATCGTATGATGATAGTCAGTCTGTCCAATTACGATTACTCCTCTCCATACTAGCTTGAATTCTCCCATTATTAGCCTCCATGGGCAACCATGTCCTTTCTTTTTTCTATTTAATTTCGACGATTTTGCTGGTGAAATATTAATTTCAGCCCCATTCCTATTTTAATTCTCTTATTACATAAGTAATTTCTCAATGTATGCTTTGCAAGTTAGGGAGGATGGTTTTATTTCCTAAGTATGGGTCAGTCATAAATGATTAGTACCGTAAGACCCTTGAGGGGGACTCTATATGTAGCTCGTTTCAATATTAAACAAGGGTTCTATAATTTTGAAGAATTTTGTTGTAGTTTTGTATGATTATGCTCCCTGTGCTCTCAGATACATATTTGGGAGAGCTGCTTAAAATTAATATGATATAGAGCTGTTATTTGGATTCCATATGGAGCAATGAGTAGCATGTATCTACTTCCTTCTATCACCAGTAATCTCCTTTTTACCTGTAATAATTTTCATGCTATGCTAATTTGATTGGTTTGTGTAATGTAGTTGATGGTAGTCTACAATATTATTCGTGAATTTGTGCCTGAATAATGCCCAAGTGATAACACTCATGTTTTAATATTGTTACCCTCCTTTAATTCCTGCTCCACGAATCTTTTTTATTGCCCATATCTCATTCATATCCGCTTCCTCTCAGGTCGCGAGGGACAAATTCTTAAATCTCTTAAGCCTCTCTCTTGTGGGTTCCTTCTTCTTTCTTCCTCAATGCCTCTACACATGTTAAAGCTTCTGCTCATTATTTTATTCTTGGCCCATCTAATATCCATCATCCTCACAACCTCCTGAGCTCTCTCTTTGTTTGGGGAATTCACATGAAGTAGGATTAAATGGTCTCCTCCATTCTCGAACAACCAAATCCATTATTATGATGACCCATATTTTGTCAGAGGTATTTATACAATTGTCCATTTTTAACCTCTGATTTGAAGATGTCCTAAGCATTTCTCTTTTGCAACTCAAGACTGTCTCTAGGAGCAACAACATATTTTTGGCGTTGTTTTTGGGGAAACGAATTAGAAAACCTTTTCCCTGGGATATGACATTATATTCTCCCTTAAATCAGGTGAGCATGAAGGGTTGAGAGTTGCATAGTCCTCACCTTGGCGACTCCACTATTATTAAATTTCAAGTCAGTCATAATCCTGGCATACAAAATGCCTCATACTCGATTAGATACTTCCCAGCAGGGAAGTCCTTCTATGTTTGATCCTGAAAATATTATATTTAGGAGAGTCTTGAAGGAGAAAAATCCCATCCAGGCTAACCTTCCCTCATTTACTCTTGAAACTTCACCTTCCTCATCTCAGAAAGCTGACATCTATGTTCCTGCCACCACAACCCATGTATTTGAGTATTCCCCAGAAGCCTTTTCTTTAGCCAATTCAATCATAAAAAATGAAGTTGAATCTGATGATATTTGTTTTCCTCTTTTCACCCTACTCCCGAGGTTGAAGAAGTTTCAGTAATCCATAGCTTTTTACAGAGAAATATAGAAACCTATATTCAACACACACTTGTTATACCACAGCCACTTCGCCCTCAAAATTTACCTCCATCACCCCTCATGGCTATCCCTGGCTTCCTCCTCAAAAAATATGCTCCATTGGCTTTAGCTCAAGTATTGAATGACATCCCTCAAGATTATCTAAAGCTCCTGTCATGGTTCACCGGGGAAGATAGTACTTCTGCATGGAGACATATTGAAAAATTGTGCGCCTTTGTTGAGAACGTAAATGTAGAGTACCTAGATGTGGTTTTGAGGCTTTTCATATAATCCTTGGATGGAGAGGCTTGGAAATCATTCAAATCTCTTACTGATCACATGATCACCACTTGGGAAGAAATGGAGAATTCCTTCACACTAAAATGAGGAGAAAAGAGGGATCATGGATATGTCCTCACATAGTTCAATGCTCTCAAGAAGAGACAAAATGAGGATGTAAAAAAATTTATAAAGAGGTTCAATAAGATTTCTAATAATATTCCTGCTGAAATAAAGCCTCCCCAAGCAGCTACTAAGGTGGTTTTCGAAGGAGCTTTTGAACCACATTTTGGGTTCACCCTAAGAGAAAGTATGCATCTCTGGATCAGATTCAGATTGATGCACTAGAGGTAGAAGCAAACTTTGCTTCTATTGGTAAATTCAAAGGTAAGACAGAGCATGAAGCTAGAAGAATGGGTATGGAGGAGGCTTCTACCTCTAATCATGAGAGGGAATCACATGAGTATAGAATCGAAGAGATGAATAAGCTGATAAAGAACCTCTAAAATAAGTTGGTGAATATTGAATTGGAGGCCAATAATTCCCCTCCTCATCCTAACCAAATGATTCCAAACCGTGGGTTTAATCCATAGTACTGAAAGGCCCCTCTACAGTTGTTACAACGAGAAAGGAAAGAGCAGCAAGGTCACATCTAACCTCCTCTATACCTAGAAGTGGAAATGGTGGGATAGGCCAAGGAAGTCAAAAAAAGTTAAGAAGATAAATTCCTCGCTTACTTGGAGGATGAAGAGGGTGAAATTTCCCTACAAGAAGAGACAACAGAGAAGGAAGTCCCCTAGAGGATCAAGATATCGAAAATTACCGTAGGAAGTTTGTGGATTTCATGCAAGCTCAACTCTACGTGAAGTATGATCTCATGTCCTTTAGGAAGAGAACTTGAGTGCAGGAAAAATATGAAGAGTCGACATCAAGAGAGTAGACCTCTTATAGTTCTGTGAGTAAGGGGAAAAATCATTTAGAAGAGTATTCCCATCATAAATCCTTTGTGCCCACCTCCTCGAAACAGGGCTCTGATCCTCCCCAAAATGAGAGATCCACATATATACCCTTGAAGCTTCTTGACCCTCTTAAAGAGCAGTTAAAATAATTTATCAAGTAAAAATATCCCATGACCTTTAGCCTCTAGAAAGAATTAGAAAAGTTCAAGATCCTGGTCCCACTGATCGAGCTCCTAAAAAAACCCTTATACAAGGCCCAAGTCTCTCAATTCATGATTCCCCAGGGCATAGGCCCTCTCCCTGACAACTTCAATCTCCAAGAAGAAAGACCCATGGTAGTTTTTGGACCTCATGTAGAAGAGTTGCTTTTAGCCACTCCTCCATTCTATGCAACTCTAGTTATACACGACCTGTTATTGCACAACTACATGCTATATTATGGAGCTTCACATAATCTGTTGCCATTGTCTGTCATGGTGAAATTGGGGCTACAGATCACCAGGTCTTATAAATATATATATTATTTTGATTCCAAGAGGGTGAAATTCTTGGGCATGATAAAATATGTAGTAGTAAATAGATCTAGGCCAAAACCATGGTAATGGACATTGTTGTGGCCGATATCCCAGCTCGGTTTGGAATGTTGCTGTCCAGATCCTGGGGTACCAAGATTGGAGAATCCATTAAACTTTACCTCACCTATGTCACTATTCCAGTATTTGGTGGGGAGGAAAGATGATTATACCATGACTCCAGAAGCATGAATATGGTCACCAAAGCTAATGGTTCCACAAATTCTCCGGTATATACCAAGGAGGGTGAATTCTCTTGTCTTATGCTCGACGAGGATGAAAATTTCTTGCAAGAATATGGACCTTGCAGTTTGATGGAGCTTACTCACAAGAAGGAAACGGGGGGTACACTTGATATCATGAGAAGGATGCTTGGTTCCCCTCTCCTTTAAGCTAGAATTTGAAGCAATAGATAATGTGTTTGAATATGAAGCCCTACCTTTAGGGTTTCGGGCAATGCAAAACATGAACATATAGAACCTTAAGGTGTTTGGAGATTCAGAGCTTGTAGTGAGGCAAGTCACGAGCCAATGCCAAGCTAAACACTCTTGGCTCAGAGCTTACAGGAATGAGGTATGGGATTTAGTTGAGAACTTATTTTCTACTTTTAACATTCAGTTCATGCTGAGGGAAAAGAAAAAAATGACAGACTCACGAGCTGTGGCTGCTAGTAATTTCCTTCCCCCACAGAATACTTTGAGCAGATATGAGGTTGAAGTGTGATACCGTCCCTCCATTCCGGACAACGTTAAGCATTGGCAAGTCTTCGAAGATGAAGAGGAGGTCCAACGTTTTGTGGAAACAGTGGGCAAGTTCTCAAATATGGTGATCGATTCAATCCCAGAGGATGAAAATGAGGAGCCAAAAAACATATGGTAAGAGACATTGGCTGGGCACTGTGTTCTGCAATTAAAGGGAAATGGCATCCACAGGGGTCTTGTGCCATTGGAGAGACTGTTTTATAAGAATTATATCCCAGTGAATCCAATCAAAATTACCCTCGATGAGCCTATTAGGGATGTGAACATTGGGAAAGAATAAGATCCAAAGGTGGTAAAGTTGTTGAGATGGGTCCCTAAATAATACCAAGAGTAGTACCTAAAGATATTTCAGTCATATAGTGATGTCTTCACCTGGTCATACCAAGATCTGAAAAATTCCAATATTGAAATCATACAGTGAAAGATATCACACAAAGAGGACGCCAAGCCTCATAAGAAAAAGTTAAGAAAGATCAATCCCCTTATGCTCCCAGCCATTGAAAAGGAAATAAAGAAGTTGTTTCAGTACAAGATAATTTTTCCTCTAAGATACTATGAATGGATGGAGAACCTTGCCCGTTAGAAAGAAGAATGGTGAAATTAGGCTCTACGTGGATTTCCATAATTTGAAGAAAGCCTCACTCAAAGATAACTATCCCCTCCCGAAGATGGACCACATATTACAGAAGGTGGTGGGATCCTCCTGCATGTCCATGATGGTAGGCTTCTCGGGATATAACTAGCTGGTAGTGCTACAAGAATACCAAAAAAATACAGCATTCACTATGCCTTGGGGGACCTTCATGTATGCCCGAATGCCCTTTGGCCTGATAAATGTCAGTGCCACATTCGAGCAGGTGGTGGAAATTTCTTCATAGGATAGAAAGACAAGTTTGTGGTAATCTACCTAGACGACATCACCTTCTTTTCAATGGGTGACACTGGACATATAGAGCACCTTCGACACACCTTTGATAAATTCCTTAGGTATGACCTGTCTCTGAATCCTCAAAAATCCATGTCTTCCTTAGAGGAAGGGAAGTTACTAGTGCAAATAGTAACTAAGGAGTGAAGATCAACCCGAAGCAGGTAGAGGTGATAAATGACATTCCCCTGCCAAGAAACAAAAATGAAGTACATGTGTTCTTGGGAAGAATAAATTTCTTCAGAAGATTCATTCACAACTATGTGGAGATTTTCTGCCGCATCACTGGGATGCTGAAGAAGAATAGTGAAGTTAGATGGACCCTTGAGTCGAGGGACTCTTTAAATAAGGTCAAGCAAGCATTTGTAGAAGCTCTAGTGCTGGCAGCTCTAGTTAATGGGAAGTCGTTCACGATTTTCTCCTTCGCCTCTCCTCACATAATAGTTGCAGTACTTTTATAGAAAATTGTCGATGGGCATGAACAACCCATTTCATTCTTCAGTCAAGTCCTGTGGGAAAATGAACTAAAATATGATATCTTGGAGAAGCAAGCTTATGATGTGGTCAAATCGTTGAAGGCATTCCGAGTTTGTGTGTTACAATAAGCCATAATAGCTTATGTACCCACTGCAGCAGTAAAGGATATTCTGGTACAGGGTGATAGTGAAAGAAAGAGGGGAAAATGGATAGCTAAGATCCAGGAGTATGAACTGGAGATAAATCCTAATAAAATCATCAAATGCCAGGGGCTGGAAAAAATCTTGTCTGAATCGAACTGTCAAGCTCTGGGAATAAATCTGTCTATGATAGGAGGAGAGCCACAAGAGGACACAGGTGCACACCAAGGCATAGAATATTCCACTCAGAAAACACATGTCAAGTACCTCCTATCCTAATGGTATAAAGATATAGTGCAATATATTTTAACGCTGAGGTGTCCCCCTCACTATCATAAAACCAAGTATTGCACTTTGAGACTGAGGTCTCAAAAGTACATTGTGGCAAATGGGCGACTCTATTGGAGAGACCCAGCATGAATCTTATTATTGTGTTTGATAGAGAAAGAAGTTGACCACATGATGACTGAGTTTCGGAAAGTGATATGTAGTGGGCATTACAGTTGGTGATCCACTGCACACAAGATTCTAAAGGAAGGGTTCTTTTGGCCTAAGTTGTCCAGCGATTTACATTCCCAGGTCCGGGCTTGCGAGAAGTGTCAGGTGTTCACCGAAAAAAAATTTTATGCACCTCTCTAATTAATTCTAGTACATGTTGAAGAACCTTTTAAACAATGGGGGATTTACATCATAGGAGAGATTCACCCTACCTCTAGCAATCATCATAGATGGATCCTCACTACTACAAACTACTTCACAAAGTTGGTAGAGGAAGTGCCCACAAGAAATGCTACAGATTCGATGGTGATAAAATTCCTGGAGGAGAACATAATAGCTAGGTTTAAATGCCCAACTAAAATCATTACAGATAATTCTCAGCTTTCAAGTCGGCTAAATTTGTTAATTTTTGTTAGCGTTACAACATCTTGTTGGGCCACTCCACTGTGTACTACCCACAAGGGAACGGGCTGGGAGAATCATCTAAAAATACATTGTTGAGGATCTTGAAGAAGAGCATCAATGAAAATAAAAAGAAATGGGATTCCCAGCTCACGTTTTCAATTTCAAAAAATTGCATCACTGAGAAAAAATCCACAGGAAAGTCCCCTTATGAATAGGTGTATGGTAGGGCCATAATATTCCCTATTCATCTTCAATTACATGTGGCTCGATTCTTACAAGAAAGTGAGTAGGGGCCAAATGAATTTATCCGAAGAATGAACCAGTTGGTGGATTTGAATGAAACACAGGAACAGTTAAGCCTCAGACTAGCATAATATCAAGAAAAAATGAAAGGCTTATTTGACCAAAGATTTAAAGACAGAGAAATCCAAGTACGGGATTTGATGCTGCGATGGGATGTCAGGAGGGCAGAGAAAGGGAAACATGGGAAGTTCGAATGGGAAGTTCGACCACCTCTGGTTTGGTCCTTTCAAGGTGGCAGAGGTCAAAGGCAACAATACGTTTTCCCTGGAGAACTTAGAAGGATATATACTTCAGGTGCCCGTGAATGGGAAGTTCCTCAAGTTCTATTTTCATCACTGATGAGGGCTAACCCAGCTCATTTTATATATCATTCCACTATCTATAAACCATTTTTCTTACATTCCTCCCATTTCATTTTTCACTTCATCTTCCATTTTTGTGTCCACTTGATTGTTGGTATAAAAATTTGTCTCATTAGTATGTATTTGTGACTCCATTAGCCCAATAAAGCACAGGCATTTAGGGACTACAGGTCCTAAACGCACTTTGAACAACACGTTGTCCCTAGATGGAACCAAGGTTGGCCTGTGATCGCACATAACATGGAGAAGTGGTCCCTATAAGGAAATCACAGGCCAGAGTCCTAAACGTAATTGGGTCAATTCGTGCATGTGTTTAGGTTGGGACGTGAATGCTAGAGCAGGTCAAGTCATGAATGCGGGGCGAGTATTCTACAAATAAATAAAAAATGATTGGGTGCAACCAAAGAGACAAGGTCAGAAAACCACAGTAAGGGAGTAGTGAGGGCTGTTAGATCTATGTAACGATCAATGATGGAGATTCAAATCACAATCGTAGAGCGTAAACGTTGCAGGATGGGTGCAAGGATAAATTTTAAAATGAGAAAAATGCGATTTGTGATGAGGTGGGACCCATTCAACCATGGTAGGCATATAAGCCTTGCCTATTGCCCGCACTTCGTAGCCCGTGGGTTCCTAAACTTACCTCTTAAGAATTACGCCAAACCTTGTTTTTCTACCAATGCGATGAAGTGGGACCCGCCATACCTTGCCGCATTATCAAAACCGCATTCAAAATCTTGTTTTTTCCTTAAACCTTACCTTTATTCGTTGTTCCTCTTTATCTTTATACTTTTCCTTTTTCACTGCTATGTCATTGTTTCATCTCCACTTTTTCCCATTCCCCGATTGTGATTAAAGTGGGGCCATACTCCCCAACATGTCACCCTCATTAGGGAAATTTTTAGGTCTAAAATGGGCCTCCTAAGGAAATTATATAATAATAGTGGAAAGAATCAAATAAGATTTGATGACATCATCAAATTTTATAGGGAAAAATGAAAAAACTACTTTTTCAACTCATATTTTCAACTTATCTCCCAAATTTTTACTCAAATTTCGAGCGAGAGTACTCGTTGTATGTGAAATTTAATTCCTCATCTAAGGAGTACCCATGTTACATACTTTCGATGGGTCCTACTACACGAAAAATGAGAAATACATGAAAAACGTGATTGTAATCACGTTTTTTTATGTATTTCTCATTTTTCATGTAGTAGGACACATCGAAAGTATGCAACATGGGTACTCCTTGGATGAGGAATTAAATTCCGCATTGAACGAGTACTCTCGCTCAAAATTTGAGTAAAACCTTTGGGAGATAAGTTGAAAATACGAGTTGAAAAAGTAGTTTTATTATTTTATTATTTTTTAATATTTTTACCTTTTTATTTAAAAAATGGTAAATCATCCCCCGTGGTTGACATCATCATCTTGAATCCTATTGGTTGTTATAAAGTTTATTTTTGTTGTACATTTTTCTTAGGAGGCCCATTTTAGACCTCAAAATTCCCCTAGTGTCCCTACCATCCATCGTATTTCACAAAATTACAACTTATTCTGTTCTGCCAAAAATCAAAACCTACGATCACTGATGTGCGATATCGCATCGCACAGTTTTTAACTTACCATTTGAAATGTCCACAACCTATTTTGTTTAACTTGCGATGCGGTCGGGTCCCAGCTTCCGTCCAGATCACCTACCTTCTCCCACATAATTCGCACTTCGCTTATTTTAGAGTTTACCTCGACTCCTTCATGGTAAAGAGTTGCGATTGTGATGTGGTTTGGCCCCACCATAACACTCCACTCACTGCAAATAAACCATTTCCTTCTCCTCATCGCCCTCCACCTTTCCTCCATCTCCAATCACCCCCTCCTCATCTGACGGTCCTTGTTTCATTTCACACTTCTCGCAGCTTTCGAGCTTTAACCATGGGGGAGGGGGGGGGGGGGTTCTGAAATGGGCAGTATCCATTACTGCCCACCCCTCCATGTGTCTTCCTCTCGTCATTTCGCACCCGCCCTCTCCGATACTGCTTACTACTTGAGACACTCTCCAAAATTCGGTTCCCATTTTTCAATTCAAAAACACCACATAGGCTTCTGAGGCAGAACATGCAGTTATGGATTATGTGGTCCGCTCAGGAGATCTTCACTAAAGAAATAGGTGCGCACAGTACTACAGGCTTCTTCATAATGGATTAAGTAGAAATCACCAGACTAAGGGAGTGGACTTTTGCAAGCAATAGAAGGAATCGTATGATGACAGTCACGCTGTCCACCTACGACTCCTCCTCACAATACCGTCTTGAATTCTTTGATTATTAGCCTCCATCGGCGACTATGTCCTTTATGTTTTCTGTTCAATTTTGATAATTTCGCTGGTGAAATTTCAATTTTTCCCCATTCTTGTTTTAATTCACTCAGTACAGAAGTAATTACTCAATGTACGCTCTGTAAGTTAGGTAGGATGTTTTGATTTCATAAGTATCGGTCTATCATAAATGATTAGTATCGTAAGACACTCGACGGGAACCTTATATGTAGCTCGTTTCAAGATTAAAGAAGGGTTCTAGAATTTTGAAGAATTTTGTTGTAGTTTTGTATGATTGAGCTCCCTGTGCTCTAAGATACATATTTGGGAGAGCTATTGAAAATTAATATGATACAGAGCTGTTATTTGGGTTCCATATGGAGCAATGAGTAGTATGTATATGTCTCCTTCTGTTATCAGTAATATCCTTTTTTATGTGTAATCATTTTCATGCTATGCTACTTTGATTGGTTCATGTAATGTAGCTGCTGGTAGTTTGCAACTTTATTCGTAAATTTGTTCCTATATAATGCCCAGGTGTTAACGCTCATGTTTTAAGCTTGCTACACTCCCTTGATTCGCACTCCACGAATCTTTTTTTTTTCCCATATCTCATTTATATCTGCTTCCTCTGAGATCGTAAGGGACAGATTCTTAAATCTGTTAAGCTTGCATCTTCTGGGTTCCTTCTCCATTCTTCCTCAACGCCTCTGCACATTTTAAAGCTTCTACTCATTGTTTATTCTTGGTCCATCTAATAGCCATCAGCCTCACAACCTCCTAATCTCTCTCTTTGTTTGGGGAATTCACATGAAGTAGGCTCATATGGTCTTCTACATTCTTAAACCACCAAATCCATTATTCTCATGACCCATATTCTGTTAGAGGTATTTATGCAATTTTCCATTTCTAACCTCTAATTTTAAGATGTCCTAGGCACGAGTCTTTTTCATCTCAAGGTTGTCTCTAGGAACTACAACATATGGTCAAACTTAAACCATCTACGTGATTTGAGCATCCCCCTCTTTAAACAATTGGGTACACTTCCTCTAGCATAGGATTTCAGCTTCTTGCCATATTTGGAAGAGTTCTGAGAACTGCATTAAGCATTAGAGAGTTGGTGGTCATCGTTAAACCACTGCAGGTTGTGACCTCCCATATTCGAGGTTGAAGGTCTCCCTCCTCAAAATATTAGGAGCACCTCCTCCTAATATTAGGAAGACCTCAGATTCTTGCTAGATTTGGAAGAGTTCTAGGAAATGCACTAAGTGTTCTAGTGTTGGTGGTCATCCTTCAACCACCTCCTTATGCCAACATTTCAGAGAGCTCATTCAGCCTAGTGCTGACATGCATACTTTGCAGATTTTTATTACAACTTTCTTCTTGGACTCATATATACCCCTTCAGATTAAGGGAGAGAATGTTGGACACCTAATCCTCCTAGGGTTAGTGTGGAAGGCGAACTGTGATTAGGGAGTCCAGGAGACCTTGGAATGTGGAATCCAAGAGTCACACCTAATGTACTATAAATTTATATCATTGTGAAAAATATGATATATCAAGCATAAATTATCTTCTTATGTGTTTACCATTCATGTGTTTGACAGCTTCCAAAGAAAAATAACCTAGTTTTGTATCTCGAGAAGTATGATACACTGTCTCTCTTTGTTGCTACAACTAATTTGTCTCTTTCGGTATTTCAAACAACTCTTCTCGGTCAATTGGCTCCTATTGTATTTGTCTCTTAGCCATACTCGTGGCTCCACTCCCTCAATCAACCAATGGTTCCTGTTTCTCGTGGTTGCACATCTCTCTACCTTTCTAGCGTTCGACTAACAACGACTCATGTAGCTCCGTACTTTGACTCTCCACACACGATGACTCCTCTAGACAAGCTCAACAACTCCAAGATTCTCCACAGAAAGCTTGGAGGCTCAATGATCTTCGCCTTACACCTTCATCTTTGTCTACAGGCTCCAGATAGTGGTCTGCTCAACTTCAAGTGACATAGTGGCTTGAAAAACTTCAAAAAAAGTTTACCATGCTCCATACTTCTACTTTTCAGTTGTTCAACAACAACTGCTCCAGTCGGGCTACACACACAACGTATAATTTTTTTTTCTCTATGATGGGATGATAAGCAGAAAGAATACTCTAATATCACAACCCTCACAACCACGCTCTTCTCGCCCTATGCTCTGATACCACTCATTGGCATTATGGAGTCATTAACATTCAATTAGGACAAAAATGCATAAAAATAGGAATTTGAATTAACTCAAGGAATTACTGATAAAACGCTCACTGTCAAGGAAACCTCCATGAATATTGGAATTCTTATTGCTAAAAATGACTTATGACTCTCTAAGTTACATCAATCCTCCTAGGAAATCATCATTTTAATATAGCCTATTTGGTTACCTAACTTCCTATAGTTACAAAACTCAATGAAATATAAAATACATTTACTGAGTTAATTACATTATTGACATTAATTGTTTTTATTTTTCAACAAAAAATAGATTCAGCGCCATCAAAAACATCTTAAGTTGCAACTTAAAATTCCCAAAATTTCTATGATATTTTGGCAAAAATTATACCAAAATTTCCAATAATTTTCAAACAATTTTATAACGTCATTAATGTACGAATTAACACAGCAGAAAGATTAAATAAATTCACACACAGCATAAAATAATGGAGAAAACATGTCTCCATTATTTTATGCTATGTGCAAATTTATTTAAGCTTTCTACTGTATTAATTCGTACAATTGGTATCAGAGCATTCAGGTTTTAATAGACATATTTAAGATCGATATGCTGCCTGAAAAATATGATTATAATTGCTGGGAGTCACTACCTATCTAATTTCCTTACGCTGGTCTAGCCTATAGGATTTTGTGTCCATGGTTGACTTGCGTATGAAGCAGTCGGTCAAGCATGGAAGACTGTTAAGCAGCGTGGAGGCGATTGCATGCGTGGATCCATCTTGGATTGAACTGTGTGGCCGTGTAAGAAGTGGTTGATTACACATATAACAAAAAAGTGATTAGAGTGAGTGATGTTGATTTTTGAGTCCGTTGTGGAGAAAACGCAAAGGGGACAGTGCTATGAGCTGGACGATCCACTAGACCATAAGCTGGTGCTCTATATGGGATTTGCACCACGTTTTTTTCAGAGGCTGTGGAAGAGCAGTTTGAAGAAGAGGAGTAGCAGTGTGTGTCATTGTAAGATCATGTAGTGGCAGGGCTCCTTCCGCTGTGAAGCTCGCCCTCTCTTGGATGCTCCAGTCTCGTTTTCCAAACTTTGAGCTTTTTTTGACTCGAATGTTGTAAAGCTTTGTAGTGAATTAAAAATGTAAATTTCAAATCTATAAATTTGAGTGATTTGTGAAAATAAGACAGTTCTATTTTACTGTTTTATTTTGTTAGCCCACGATTAAGAAGGGTCTCATCAAATCACATGTCTAGTCTCTTGTTTGAAAAGGAAATTTTTTTTTCTCAAATTTTTAATTCGATTAAAAATGTCAAAAACTGAAAGTGCTCAGTTTGAGATCAAGAAGTTTAATGGGAGGAATAACTTTGAAATCTCGAAAGTTAAGCTGCACGATTTACTCGTACAACAAGGTGTGGTGAAGGCACTTTTGGGAAAATCCAAAAAATCTTTCACCATGACAGATAACGAATGGAGTGACATCGATGACAGAGCACTTAGCAACATACGATTGTGTTTGGCAGATGATGTTTTATTTAACATCGTTTCAGAGAAAACTGCCACTGTTCTATGGACAAAGCTAGAAAAATTGTACATGACTAAATCCTTAACCAATAGGATTCTTATGAAAAGACAGCTGTACAACTTGCGCATGAAGGAAGGTACATCAATAACCAATCATCTGAATACCTTTAATACTCTCTTGGTGCAGTTAGATAGAACATAAGTAAAATTTGATTCATAAGATAAAGCTATAACTTGATTATGTTATTTGCCTGAGTCATGGGATCATTTTGTTACTTCTATAAGTCTTAGTTCATTAGAAACCTTTGAATTTGATGATGTTGTTGGAGCTATGCTGTCTGAAGAAACTAGAAAAAGGTCAAATTTCAAAACCTCTACATCAGAAGTAATGATGGAGAGAGGTCGATCTAAAGAAAAATGCTTCAGTCAGGAAAACAACTCTCAGTCAAAATTGAAAGGGAAGAAGAGTAAGCTAAAATGCTAGTTGTTGGGTATGTGTTATATTATTTCCACAACTAAGCACGCGCGGGGGGGTAAGAGGGGGGGTGATAGCCCCCCCTGTCGGGGTGCGGGGCAGCACCCCGGCGAAAATTTTTGGTCCTTAATTTCCGGTGGGTAGTCTGCGTCCATGGTTTTGTGCATGGTTTTGCACATGGTTTTGGGGTACGATGGTTTTCGGCCCCTGCTATTTTTGTAGATTCGGTCAAGGGAACTACGGTTATGTTCTAATCCAGGGTTTATGGATTTGGGTTTATGTATGGTTCGGCATGTATATATATGTGTTGTAACACTAGAAGGAATATAATGAAAAATAAAGCTGGTCGTCTCGATTTGGGATCCAGGGGAAAATCTTTGTGTTTATCTGTTTTATGTTTTATGCTCTCGCTATTGTTTATTTTCTGTTATAAGATTCGTATGTAGATAATTTTTGTTCAGGGTTAAAACCTACATTTGGTATCGGAGTTGTTTCGGCTTCAAGGGGATGCCTTTGCTGCTGAGGGTTTTTAGTTCGGGTCTGAGGTAGACCTTGTTCAGTGGGAGATCTGCGGTATCGATTCTTGCGGTGAGAGAAGATGGCGAGCGACAGAAAGATAGAGATCGAGAAATTTAATGGTCAGAGTTTTGAGTTGTGGAAGCTCAAGATGGAGGATCTACTGGTGGATAAATATCAGTGGATCGCGGTAGATCCAGGTACTAAGCCAACAGGAATGTCAGATGAAGACTGGAAGAAACTGGATTGGAAGGCTAAAAGCACAATACGGTTGTGTGTCTCAGATTCAATATTGTTGAATGTATCTGGGGAAGCTACGGCGAAGACCTTGTGGGAAAAGCTAGGGACTTTGTACCAATCTAAGTCTCTGGTGAATAAGTTGTTCCTGCGGAAAAAGCTGTATAACCTGAGGATGAAGGATGGAGATTCGATGAGAGAGCATATGAATGCCTTCAATACTGTGGTAAGTCAGCTGTCATTTGTTGATATTAAAATCTCATATGAAGATAAGTGCATCAGTTTGTTGTGTTCTCTACCAGACTCGTGGGACAGTCTGGTTATTACAATAGGTAGCAATACAACTACCTTGAACTTTGATGACAATTGTCTCGACCTTCTGTCGTCAAAGGGAAATGAGATGGAGAAATATGGAGGGTCATAATGGAGATGCCTTATCTGTAGGAGGAAGGTCCCAGAACAGAAACAAGAATAAGGTTTCGAGTGGGAGATCCAAATCTAGAGGGAGATCTAAATCTCCTGGAAAGTTTGTAAAGGTGTGCTGGAAATGCGGAAAGGAAGGGCACTACAAAAAGGACTGCAGATCTAAAGCTCCCGAGAAAGGAAAGGGATCTGATGATGCTCCTTCTGCAGAGGAAAAAACCACCTCGGATGAAGGTGGGGATGTGTATTTGGCTTCTTCTTCAAATACACATGTAGATCATGAGTCATGGTTGATTAACTCAGGTGCATCCTTTCACTTCACTCCCCATAGGGAGTGGTTCTGCGAGTATGAGAAATATGATGGTGGTGATGTCTTCCTAGGGGATGATAGGAGGGCCAGAATCATCTGACGTGGAAAGGTCAAGCTGAAGCTGCAAGGTGGAAGGATTAGAACACTTCCTGGTGTTCTGCATATTCCTGCATTGGCCAGAAATCTGATTTCTGTAAGCAAGATGGATGATGCAGGTGTAAAAACATTGTTCGAGAAAGATGCCTGCAAGATGGTTCGGGGAGCACTGGTATTAATGCGGGGAGTTCGGATTGGAACTCTGTACAAGCTACAAGGTAGCACTGTTATTGATGGGTGTAATAGTTCTATGGTTCCTGAAAGTGGAGCGGAAAGCCTAGCTGTCTCTGGAGAAAAGACCATGCTATGGCATCAAAGGCTTGGACATATTGGAGAGAAGGGCCTTCAGATACTGCATAGAAATGTTATGGTAGAAGGTATGTCTAATTTCTCTCTGGATTTCGATTTCTGTGAACATTGTGTATATGGGAAGCAGAATCGGGTGAGTTTTCCTTCTGGTGCTAAGAGGGCGAACAATATATTAGAACTTGTGCACAGTGATGTGTTTGGGCCTGTGTCAGTTCCATCACTGGGAAAGTCTGTGTACTATGTTTCATTCATAGATGACTTCTCAAGGAATACATGGATATATTTCTTGAGGAAGAAATCTAAATTCTTTGACAAATTTAAATAATTTAAGGCTCTGGTGGAAAACCAGACAGAGAAGAAGATAAAGGCGCTGAGGACAAATAATGGTGGGGAGTTTTGCAAGAATGAATTTGAAGAATTCTGTAAGAAGTGTGGTATAGCACGACAGAAGACTACTCCATATACACCTCAGCAAAATGGAGTTGCAGAAAGAATGAATAGAACACTGATGGAAAAGGCAAGAAGCATGCTCAGTGGTACCGGGTTAGGACAAGAATTCTGGGCAGAGGCAGTGGAGACTGCATGTTACTTAGTTAACAGATCATCTTCATCAGCGTTGGAGGATAAGACTCCACATGAGGTATGGACTGGTAAGAAACCCTCTCTTTCACATCTAAGGGTATTTGGATGTGATGCATATGTACATGTTCCAAAGGATAAAAGGACCAAGTTGGATAATAAATCTGAAAGGTGCATCTTTATTGGGTATAAGGATGGTTTAAAGGGTTACAAGCTCTGGAACCCAGAAAAAAGGAAAGTTGTGTACAGCCGAGATGTGGTGTTTAGAGAAGTGAAAGATATTGTTAAACATGAATTCCTACCAAAGGAACCTGAGAAGATAGAGTTTGAGCTAAAGGAGGATGAATCAGACTCTATAATAGAAGAAGACTCAGGAGATGAAGAGCCACAAACTCCAGCTTTGAGAAGATCAATTCGGGAAAGAAGGCAACCAGAAAGGTATAGTCCATCTGCTTTCTGTTCAGGTTTTGGCTTAACTATAACTGATGATGAACCCAGAACTGTCAGGGAGGCAGTAGATTCAGAGGATGGAAAACTCTGGAAGGAGGCCATGGTTGATGAAATGGCATCCTTGCACAAAAACGATGCATGGGATCTGGTGGAGTTGCCGGCTGGAAAGAAGCCCATTGGGAGCAAATGGGTGTTTAAGAAGAAGATGAATGTAGAAGGCAAGGTGGAGAAATAAAAAGCTTGGTTGGTAGCGAAAGGTTATTCCCAGGTGTCGGGAATTGATTTTGGTGATATTTTTTCTCCTGTTGCCAAAGTCACTTCTATTAGATTACTTTTATCTGTTGCTGCTGCATTTGATTTTGAGAGGCGCGACACCCTGGCGTCACGCGCCTTTGTCGACTTTTCAACCCCCCCTCCCACCGGGAGGCGCGACACCCAGTTCGTGGTTACCAACACCGAAGAACAACTCCGTTTCTCAAATGGTCAGGAGGCGGAGGCGCCTCCCGCGCTGGAAGCTGGGGCGGTGGAAACTCCGTGGATCGACGAGAGTCAACTTTCAAATTGGTAAGCGAGATCCGAGGCGAATAGTGAGTGACTCCGTCCCTTGGCGGAGGTTTTGGACATTCTCCCCATGAGATAGGCCATTTTACCGTAGAACAGATGGATGTGAAGACAACATTTCCTCACGGGGATCTAGAAGAGGAGATCTACATGAAGAAACCTGAAGGTTTTATGGTGAAGGGTAAGAAAGAACTTGTATGCAGGTTGAAGAAGTCTCTGTATGGGTTAAAACAATCACCAATGATGTGGTATCAGAAATTTGATACCTATATACGAGGACTTGGCTTCACCAGAAGCAAGGAGGATCACTGTGTTTATTTTAAATTAATTGGTGACCGTGTTATTTATTTGGTATTGTATGTGGATGATATGTTGTTGATTGGAAATGACAAAGAAATTATCCAAGATTTGAAGACCCAACTGTTCTCCAAATTCGACATGAAGGATCTTGGTGCTGTAAACTATATTTTGGGCATGGAAATTAAGAGAGATCGGGCAAAGAGGAAGCTCTGGTTAAACCAGAGGAAGTATGTCGAGACTATATTGCAGAGGTTCAATATGCAGGATATTAAACCGGTGAATGTTCCTATTCCTGTAGGTGTAAAGCTGTCTGCTGAACAGTGTCCCAAGACACAAGAAGAAGAGGAGTATATGTCCCATGTTCCATATGCAAGTGCAGTGGGTAGCCTGATGTATGCAATGGTTTGTACTAGACCAGACATTGCACATTCAGTGGGAGTATTGAGCAGGTTTATGTCAAACCCAGGAAAGGAGCATTGGACAGCAGTGAAGCGGGTTTTCAGATATTTACGTGGCACTAGTGATTATGGCTTGTGCTACCAGGGAAGACCAGGATTGGAAAGAATGTTGGACATTCGTGGTTTTGTTGATGCAGACTGGGTTGGAGATCTGGAGCAAAGAAGATCTACAAGTGGGTATGTGTTTAGCCTATTTGGAGGCGCAGTCAGTTGGATGAGTAAAAGACAATTTGTAGTGGCTCTTTCAACTACAGAGGCAGAATACATAGCAGCCACTCATGCAAGCAAGGAAGCAATTTGGTTGCAAAGATTGTGTTCAAGTATGGGGTTGGTACAACAAGCTATAAGGATAGACTGTGATAGCCAAAGTGTAATTTTCTTGGCTAAGAACCCTGCTTATCATTCAAAGACAAAGCACATTGATGTTCAATATCACTTTGTTAGAGATATGGTTGAGGCTAAAAGGGTGTTGCTGCTAAAGGTGGACACTTTGAAGAATGTTGCAGATGCATTGACGAAGTCTGTGAGCACTCAGAAGTTCTCTTGGTGTAGAGAAACAATGGGTGTTGAAGAATTGGGCCAATGACTAAGCTCTCCTGTGGCCCCCTTTGGAAAGAAAACAACAAGTGGGAGAATGTTGGGTATGTGTTATATTCTTTCCACGACTAAGAACGCGTGGGGGGGGGGGTAAGAGGGGGGGCGATAGCCCCCCCTTTGCGCTGGGCGCCACGGGGGGGTCACAGGGGGGCTGGTAGCCCCCCCTGTCGGGGTCCAGGGCAGCACCCCGGCGTAAATTTTTGGTCCTTAATTTCCGGTGGGTAGTCTGCGTCCATGGTTTTGTGCATGGTTTTGCACATGGTTTTGGGGTACGATGGTTTTCGGCCCCTGGTATTTTTGTAGATCCGGTCAAGGGAACTACAGTTATGTTCTAATCTAGGGTTTATGGATTGGGGTTTATGTATGCTTTCGCATGTATATATATGTGTTGTAACACTAAAAGGAATATAATGAAAAATCAAGCTGGTCGTCCCGATTTGGGATCCAGGGGAAAATCTATGTGTTTATCTGTTTTATGTTTTATGCTCTCGCTATTGTTTATTTTCTGTTATAAGATTCGTGTGTAGATAATTTTTGTTCAGGGTTAAAACCTACACGGTCAAAATTGAAAGGGAAAAAGAGTATGCTAAAATACTAGTTTTGCGGAAAATCGGGACATTTGAAGAAGGACTTTTGGAAAAGACAACAAACATCCAAAGGAGACTCTTCAACAGAAAATAAAGAAGAAAACACGACATATATAGGTTTAGGATCGACATCCGGTTCAGGTATAAGTGATGAAGTTTTATCTGTTAATTTTTCAAATCATGATCAACATTGGCTATTACATTTTGGTGCATCCAATCACATGTGCATCGATAAACAGTGGTTTAAATCTTATATGTCAATTAATTATGGAGTATTTTACATGGGAAATGATGTCTCATGTAATGTTGTGGGAGCATCCAGATTAAAATGTTTGATGGGACAAATAAAATCTTAACTAATGTAAGACATGTGCCTGAACTCAAAAAGAATCTTATTTATATAGGAGTTTAGACACAGAAGGATATAAAACTTTTATTCAAGGTGGAGTAATGAAAATTTACAAAGGAATCTTATTAGTAATGAAAGCAAAGAAGGTTGGAAATATTTTTTAGTTAGAAGGAAGAACACAGTCAGATCATGCTTCTATTGTATCTGAAAACAATACTGATTCTATTCGACTATGGCATCAACGGTTGGGCCATATGAGCGAAAGAGGATTAAAAATTTTATCTGATCGTATGTTACTTCCTAGTTTAAAGTCTTTTAAGTTAGATTTTTGCAAACATTGTATTTATGGGAAACAAAGCAAGCAGAAATTTAAAACTGGAAAACATACTAGTAAAGGAATCCTTGATTATATCCATTTTGATCTTTGGGGTCGATCTCCTACAACCTCATATAGAGGATCATCATATTTTGTATCTTTTATAGATGATTTCTCTAGGAAAGTATGGGTCTACATGTTAAAAAGAAAGTCTAATGTATTCACAGTTTTCAAGTAGTTTAGAGCATTAGTAGAAAATACCACTAGAAGAACCATTAAATGTTTAAGAACTGACAATGGTGGTGAGTTTACTTCAAAGGAATTTGATAATTATTGCAAGGAAGTTGGGATCAAAAGACATATAACTATTTTATATACTCCTCATCAAAATGGAGTTACTGAACGCATGAACAGGACTCTCTTAGAAATAGTAAGAAGAATGCTAAGTAACACCAATTTGCAGAAGGAATTATGGACATAGAAGTATCTACGGCCTGTTATTTGATAAATCGATCACCATAAACTGCAATAGGATGCAAAATTCCTCAAGAGGTATGGAAAGGTCATCCTTGTGATTATTCTAAACTGGAATTTTTTGGTTGTGATGCATATGCTCTAATTTCAAAACATCAGCATTCTAAATTATATCCTAAATCAAAAAGATGTATCTTTTTTGGATATGGTGATAGGATTAAGGGATACAGTTTGTGGGACCCTACTTCTCACAAGATCATCATTAACAGAGATGTTAGATTCAATGAATATTCACTTGATAATCCAGATGTAGATATTAAATTGAAACAAGAAAATGTACCTAAATTTCAACATATTCAGTTTGAAACCAATTCAAATACTGGTGATAGTAAATATGAACAAGTTTCAAATGAAGATCATGAAGAAGTTCCTATAGATAATAACATTCAACAAATTGTGGAAGAACCAAAAACATATTTAAGAAGGTCCACGAGAATCAGACATCCTCCTAAAAGGTACGATGATTATGTTACTTCAATTAATTTAACCGTTAATGATGATGAACCTTTATGCTATCAGGAAGCTGTATAAGGTTCTAACAGTGATAAGTGGAAAGAAGCTATGAAGGATGAGATGAAGGCATTATACAAAAATGCCACATGGGACCTGGTAGAACTTCCTAATGACATAAAAACTATAGGATGTAAATGGGCTTTCAAATTGAAAAAGGGTGTTGATGATAAAGAAAACAGGTACAGAGTGAGGGTGGTTTCAAAAGTTTTTTCTCAGAAAGCAGGAATTGACTTTCATGAGATATTTTCACTAGTTGTTAAAATTGTTTCAATTTAGATTGTCTTAGAATTAGTTGCTTTACTTGATTTAGAATTTCAACAACTAGATGTTAAGACTCCCTTCTTACATGGAGATCTAGATGAAGATATTTATATGGAACAACCTGAAGGGTTTGTTCAAAATCAAAACAAGAAATTTATCTCCAGGTTCAAGAAATCATTGTGTGGTCTAAAGCAGTTGCCTAGAGAATGGTACAAGAAATTTGATTCTTTCATGATGAGCCAAAATTGTATAAGAAGTGAATATGATCATTTTGTTTACTTTAAGAAATTAAGTAATGACATATTAATTATCTTGGTATTATATGTTGACGATATGCTTTTAGCAAGAAAAGCATAAGTGAGATCAAAAGGTTAAAGGCTCGGATGGCTAAGATGTTTGATATGAAAGATCTAGGAGCAGCAAGACAGATTTTGGGCATGGATATTTTCAGAGAGAGGCGCAATGGTAAGTTGTGTTTATCACAACAGAAGTATATTGAGAAAATACTCTTAAGGTTTGGTATGAACAATGTGAAGCCAGTTTCAGTCCCTTTAGCTTTCCATTTTAAGCTTTCTTCAAGTTTATGTCCTAATACAAATGAAGAAAAGGAATATATGTCTCGAATAACTTATGCTAATGCAGTAGGAACTTTGATGTATGCGATGGTTTTTACATGACCAGATATTTCACATGTAGTTGGGGTTGTCAGTAGGTATATGGAAAATCCAGGGAAAAAACACTAGGCAGTAATGAAATGGGTGCTTCGGTATTTGAGAGGCACAAGTGATTATTGTATCACTTATAACAAAAGTAGTGAATTTGTTTGCGGATATGTTGATTTTGATTTTGCAGGTGATTTTGATAAGAGAAGGTCAACTTCAGGATATGATTTTACTCTTGTAGGTGGAGCTATTTGCTAGATGTCAAAGCTACAAAACATTGTTGCTTTATCCACTACAGAAGTAGAATACAAAGCTGCTTCACATGCTTGCAAAGAAGCGGTTTGGTTGAAAGGCTTGTTTGGTGAGTTTGGTAGGCTGCAAGACAACATAAAGTTATTTTGTGATAGTCAAAGTGTAATTCATTTGGCTAAAAATCCATACTATCATAGTAAATCAAAGAGTATACCTATAAAGTACCATTTTGTAAGACAATTTATCACTGAACAAGGAGTCTCTCTTGAAAAAGTGCATACAAAGTAAAATTGTTCAAACATGTTCACGAAACTAGTTTTATTAGAGAAGCTACGATGGTGTCTAGCTTCTGTTGGCTTGTAGAAAAAATGAAAAGAATAAATTGGAATGAGGTATCAGGCTAATTTTTGTCAAGGTGGAGATTGTTGAGATTTTGTATTTTATTTTTGGCTAAAAATCTCATAGATAATGCCAACAATAGTTGTTTGTTGCTAATTTGATGGCATCAAATCTTGAAGAGGAGATAATTAATCCTATTTTGTTGTGATAGAATGCAATTGAATTTATTATTCAGTTTCTTCACTACATCTATAAATTGTAAGCCTGTAGAGGCAGAATATATGAGATATGAGGGATGAGAGGAAGAGGAAGTGTAGATGTGAGAAACCTGTTGTTGTAATCTCCTGTTGAATAATAAGAAAGCTGATACCTTTGTTTGGTGGATGTAGCCCAGATTGGTTGGGTGAACCACATTAAATGTTGTCTCCATTATTTTATGTTGTGTGTGAATTTATTTAAGCTTTCTGTTGTGTTAATTCGTACAATTAACCTACTCTAGTAAATAACAAATTAATTCATTGCAAGATGTAAAATGTACAATTTTTAGGGGCATAAAAAATTTCCACCATTCCTATCCGATACTAATTTTAGAGCATTCGGTTGACAAATAAACCTTTTTTTACTCTGCTAACAATGAAAAATGGATAATCCGTTGAATCCAGTTCACTTAATCAATTTCAATATATATATGATCTATCTAAAAAAATTAAAATTAAAATTTATGATATAATCAAGTATTGTTTTTATGCAACATTAATGTTAGTATTGTTTAAATAAAATCTACAAAATATAGTTTACTCTGTTATTTATCAAGTTTAGAAAATATTTTAATTGTTTATTTATAAAATTTAGATTAATTAGTTTAAATGGAAAATGTAAATTAGTTAATTATTTATAAAGTTTTGATTAGGTAGCTATTTAGTCTCTATCCAATTTAGTTTTTAAGTTCCATGGAAATGGCTAAGGAATAGAATCCACTTTCTTGACAATTTACTCTGTGAACTTTTATAGTTAAAAATATTTTTCATATTTTAAAAAATGTATATCTATTTAAATTCTTCATTTTTTATATATATAATAACAATAAATTAAAATAATATTATGATCTAATTAAATTTTAGAATTATTTTTATCTAGATAATATAAAATGTATCATAAAATAAATATTTTGATTAGTATTATAAATTAATGTCTATATAAATTTTGATAATAAATATTTCATTATAATTTAAAACACATTATATATATATATATATATATATATATATATATATATATATATATATATATATATATATATATATATATATATATATATATATATATATATATATATAATGGGTGAAAATGTGAAGCTGGGTTACACTTTTTGCCCTTTTTTGAGAAAAAAATTTCATTTTTTTCGGTTCTTCAACTTTCTGCAAACTATAACAATTTTTCTATATAGAATTTCATTTTGCGATAAGAATAAAAGTTGTGAGAAATTTTGTTAGCTTTCTATTACTTATTTTTTGAAATTTTTCTATGCAGATTTGATATGTCAACTTAGCGTTTCTTTGAGTGTGTGTTTCTTAACAATCAAAGGATTCATAAGAAGTCATGTTATGACGCAATGTTGTATTCATTGAAAATTTGTGTTTTTGAAAAAAAAAAAGCGTTACAACAATCTAGAAAAATTCTACTTTGTTTTCATCATATTTACAAATCCAATGGATGCATATCATAATTACTACAATTTTTTGAACTGGTCCAATACGAAAAACTGCGTATTTTGGATATGTTTCGCGTCGCAAGAAATTTCTTAACATATAAGTTATAAACTAAAAATCTAAAAGCTACCCATTAGAGACGACGGACGAATGTAATGCCCCATAATTTTTTCAATTTTTTTTACAATGTACTTTGGGAGATACAAAATTTTGATTTCACTGAATCACAATGACCCTTACAAATTGTTTGCACCCATTTTATTAGAAAAATAATTAAAATTATTAAACGTTTATGAAATTCCATAAAAGTTATATTTCCTTAAAGTAGATTCAATTCTGAAAATGCTTGTCTTGGTTCTGACAGTTAATTAACAACCTTTCATGGAGTTTAATCAGTCCAAAGTTGCAGAACCGTATTCAGAGCCTAGTTTTTGCGTAATTGATGATGCGTTAGTTCGACTAAACTTTTATTAAAGTTCAACCGAACTATGTTTTCCGCTTAAGACCCGTTAAATCTAACGTCTTAATAGTTCGGCCAAACTTTTGATCAAAAGTTCGGCCGAACTATTGTATAACTCTCCGTCAGCCGGAGAGTTTTGCGGAGCCCCCTACTAAAACACATTTCACGTCAATATAAATTGGCACGAAATGATTCACAATTTTCGCACATTTCGCAATATATATATATATATATATATATATATATATATATATATATATATATATATATATATATATATATATATAAATATATATAAAATTGTAACATACACTGATGACTTCACATGGAAATGGAAGGAGTTAAATTTTTTTTATGTAAGTTACCCACTGGTAACTATCCAGATCACTATTAAATATTCCTTACTCATCATTATATAGAATATTCACTAGTTTATAGTCTAACCTTGGTATAAGAATAGTAAGTTGCTTAGCCATTAACAACCTCTATTGTAGTACATTAACATAAGAATGTATGATGTAACCTTGCATTCATTTCATTATTCATGTAGTCATCACATAATTAGCATTATGAGCATCACAATAAGAAAGGAATCAACGTCATCATCTTGACACGATAATCAATCACATCATTGAACACCAATATATTGTGGAAACCCCGTAGGGTGAAAACCAACAACGTTTAATTTTGTTATTAATTGCTTGTGAGGGTGTTCAACCCTCACTCAATGGCTTATAAGGGATACCATCCCTTAACCATCGTTATAAATATTATAAGGAGATATAAAAATATCTAGCTTAAAGCCATTACAATAAATATTATATCATTTACCCTCTAGTCTTCATATCTTCATATCCTGGAGGCATGGATGTACGTACAATGTACCAATGCACAATGGATCATCCTGCAGCTCACACTCATCTGCATGAACCATCGCACCCATCCGCATGAATCATTACTCATTTACCTACCCCCATTTTAAGCATAATATTTCATTTTCATAAGTCACCATCACTTCCTGTTTTGTTGTCATCAACAAGCTTTTATAGCATGATTAGATAAAGCCTTAATCAATCAATAATCAATGTTTAAGTCAAAATTTAATACTTATTCATGTGCATACATGAAATATGAATACAATATCACAACTTGCTTTCTTCTAACATCTCTACCTTAGTGTGAGCAAGTAATTGTCACTTCTCACACATGCTACAAGACAAATCACAACTATTTTCCAAAAATTCCTTCAATGAAAAATGACACAATGTGCATTTGTATTACTTAAACCTTAACAAAAGAACCAACCCTTCATCTGTTTATTATGGTACTAAAGCTAACATGATGAATGTTGTTCCTATGCATACAATGCATAAAGTTTATAAAATTAATTTCCCAATAGAATACTTAACATAATAGAGCATGCAAACACATGTTTCCTTTTCGAGTAAATATAACATTTAATAGTCATGCAAAACATGGTTTTTTTTCCATAAAAATAATGGAATAAAGCATAAGAATACATGTCTTATTCTCCAAATATTATACCAACATTAGCCATATATATATATATATATATATATTTCAAGGAAACCAAAACATTACTTTTGTTTTTGTACATGTAATTCATCTTCTTTTCCAAAGAATCTTTTCCAATGTAGGCTAACTAAACATGGTATCATTTCCCACATACAAATGTATATTTTTTCCAATTAAATATAATAGAAATATTACATGCATATACATGATCTTATTCCAAAATAAACTAACATCATAATTATGATAACATAAAAGTAATCACACCATTTTTTCTTCTAAATAAATATAACTAAATAGTTCCTTTATCCATGGATTTATTAAATAACTAATCATTACCAACACCATGGTAATCTATCCATGGATTTATTAAATAACTAATATTTACAAACACCATGGTAATCTATCCATGGATTTATTAAATAACTAATCTTTACCAACACCATGGTAATCCATCCATGGATTTATTAAATAGCTAAAATTTACAAACACCATGGTAATCTATATATACACACTGACAACATGGTTAACATATACATACATATTCATAAAAACACTTCCAAGAATATTAATGTGAGAAACTTTTCTCTTTTCTTCTTCACTGAACATGAAAATATTTCAAGAGTTACCCTCTTTAATCTATATTCATTTTCAAGAAAAGAACTTGGATTTCTTATCATTTAACACACTGATACAAAATCCTTCTTAAAGAAAACAAGCATCCTATCTCTTCATAAATAAGATGCATATGAAATATATATATATATATATATAAGATAATTTACTTATCTTTTACTATATATATATATATATATATATATATATATATAATTTACTTATCTTCTACTTTTATAGATAGTTATATTTTCTTTTTAAAAGATTAACATAATAAAAAATCTTTATATACATATGCTAAAGTATTTTCTTTACTAAGAAAACTAGCTTAAGTTCTCCATATGCACCAAAAATTCAAGAGTTCTTCTCCTAAAAAAACTCCTTAACTTATCTTGGATAAATACACTTCGAAATTATTTTTAATAAAGAAAGATACTTATCTTTTTAAGCCAAATCCTTCATTTGAACAACATAATATTTACCAATTGGGTTCTCTTTCTCGTTCATCGGGCTGCATTCTAGCACTGCTTCTCCCACATGCCAGACTCACAAGATTATGCATGCATCCACATGCTTCAACCCTTTCACCAATTCGTCGCAACTCCTCTCACAAGCTCTATGTTATAGACCCCAGTTCTATCCACAAATATCTCACCTATGGCTCTTCCAAATCAAATGCATCCCTCAAGGAATTAGCACTCACATGCCTCAATATCAATCTAGTGGGTAGCTTGTTGATGGCATGAACAGAAAATGTGGCTCACACTCACTCACACAAAAACTCAACCATAACATAAATTCAACTCCAACCTGTGGGGTTGGGGCAGGATGGAGTTTGATACCATGTTAAAATTAAGAAATAATAAACATGAAATCAATGATCAACTCCCATGTGAAGCTAGCTTATCATGAGAGTGTGCAGAGCACTACCATTTATTTTCTCTAAACGTAAATGAAAACAGAAACACAAATGGAATTCATGAGATTTACCACTTCCGCCACTGCAATATCTCCCACACTTGCCATCTTTCCTTTAAAGATCTCCCGTAAATAGTGAATACCTATTCAAGAATCCGTTTTACATCAAACCAATTCTTGATTTTCTTGATTAAATAATTAAATTAAAATAGATTTACCATGTCTAATTACGTAAGGTTGAGTAGGTTAGTTACATACTCCCCCCTTGAAGAGAACACCGTCCTCAGTGTGCTTCTCTCACTGAAACTTAAACTTATACTCATGATATAATAATATAAACAACTCAAAGGGGTCCTTCCCCTTCACAATGGAACACTTTTGTTTCCTTAAATGCCATTGATTGAGACAATAATGTTTTTATCCATATTCATAAGCATGTATAGATCAAAATATATTCCATTTCCATTTTTAACTACTTATCCATTATTCAATTCATAAAAATATAGAAAAGTCTCTATACAAACTTACCATTACTTACGAGTTACTATTGGAAGTATTGATGGATTTTACACAAGATCTCTGAGAATGGTTGAACAACCCATCAACAGTCCATGGAAAGAGCCTATAATGCATGACTAACAAATTAAATCAAATTAGTGACATGGTTTCAATCAAATGAAATACTTGCAACTATCAAACATTCATGCAATATCAAGGGATGTTCTAATCAAATTACTTCCACAAGTACTCTGAGAGCACCAACCCTTTAATCAATGCATGACATGCACATTATCTTAGCTCCTACTAAAGACATCCACACAATACTTCAAAAAAGTACTCAGAGAGAACCTAACTCTCTAATCCTACCAATGGTCAATCAATGTACCATGGGCATATCCTAGCCTCTACTAAGACATTCAAAAAAAATATTAATAAAATGAATTTATATATTCAGTAATTCATTTTCCGAGCACTAAGCTCCTTTCCTCTTCATATCTACATTAGATATTTACATAATCATATAAAAATTCATTTTAATATAACACATAACTTATTACCTACCTTGTTCCGCTATGAGAATCACAATGGTAAACAAGATGCTCCTCCCTACCCTTGGGAGTTGGTTTCTACAACCAAATCAAGTCATTTTCGCATCCAGACAGTTATTCGACAAAAGACCATTCCAAGTCAAGTATGGATTCCTCTTGGCAACATCATGCCTATTCCTCTGACAGTGTCCCGTCTATGAGGAATTTTGGACCTTCTCCAACGGGCTCCAAAATCAATAGAGTTGCCCCAAGTTTTCCCCTCTTCACCATCTTGGCCAACTCTTTTCCTTTACTGAGATCATATATCTCTAGGGAGAGGAAATATGGGCATGTAAGTGCCATCAACCCGTCTGCACAGGTAACCACCATAAACCCAAGGCCTTTTAGCCTTTCAAAATTGTTTTTTTTTCTAACTAACACTAAATCTATTAATATATAACATAATAGTACAAAAATGCCTCTGTCTCAGCTGAGGGAGCATGAGAGCAGGGCTTGACTGCCATGAAAATCCAGATTTTGGACTACCCACAGAGGGGAAACCAGTCCCTTCAGATTAAGAGTCGCGACCCTCATATGGGAAACCGGCTTTACATCCAAATTGTTTGTCAAAACTACAAAAACAATAGCAGGCCACTCTGCAAGTAGAGGGTGACGAAGCAAGAAAACCAGAATTAACTTAAAGACATTATGCATGGAGAACAAAAACCTCTAGGGTATCTTCAAACTACTATTCATTGGTTGGGGAGGGCGGTTATTCAACAATTCTACATCCAAACCTATCGCTGCTCCTGCCTTCATCAGTCAAGGGGAGCACTTTGTTTTTGTCCTTGCCTTCCATAGTCTAGACCTGTATTGAAACGTTCGGAACAATATTTAACTGGGCCAAGGCATCTTTGGCGATTTCAGCAGAGGTGGGGCTAGGGGCAGTGGGGCCATGAAAAGCAACAGAGGGACTAGGAATTGCAGAAAGAGGTGGCACCAGGCGGGAAGACTCTTCACAAATAGTGACCATGACATGTGCTTTGAAGACCGGTATTTCAAACGTGAAATCGAAAGTAAACTCCGCGCGCTGAGAGGTTTGGTGAAGGGAGGAAGAAGAAGACGGGTGGGGAACGAAGGGAACAGCAGAGGGGCGAACTTGAGGTGCAGGGGAGAAGACATATGGAGGCAAAGGACGCATAGAGGGAGGAGTGAAGTCAGGGCAGCAAGGCCTACCACTGCGACTTCTAGTTTCTGGAAAGTGGTCGCAGGGGAGATCTTCCGAGGATGAATCAGAAGAGGAAGAAGACTGAGAGCAATGGACACGACCACGACTGGAGCCACGAAAACATCGCATACGATGGCGTAGTCTAGGCATGGCGGGGAGGAGAGGATGATGAAACGGGAAAAGGAGAAGAGACAGCGGAGGGTTGGGAGAACTATATAGAGAATTCGAGTAGTAGAACTGACTGTGCGAATGGTGTAATTCCGGTACAGTCTCCAGACAACACAAAAGATCGCACCATCTGCCTGTCTCCGTTTGAGCGCTAGGCTCAGCATAGATGGGAAAAAGAGAAGCACAGTGAAATGCAGTAATGGAGCATATGGGGCAAGCGCCATGCAGAAGATCACAGTCCATACCAAGATCCGAAGAAAACCAAATGAAGAGCTCGTTGCAACGGCGGTTCGAGAAAATGTAATTAAGACTGTGTGGGGTGGCGTATTGAATGCCACCGTTAATGCAAGTGTGGGAGGCCATATGGCCAGCCCAAAGTGACGGCCTCGGGAGGCGATGAGGGACAAGCATCCCATCATGAGCTGTAAACATCCGCATCCGGAGCTGAGAATTCCTGTTGCACCAGAGCGATGCATTCCTGAAGTTTGGCCTCTTCATTGATGATGCTGAGTGGACCATGGAGGAAAGTAGCAGAGCTTTCCACTCCCATATTAGCAAGGTGGTCAGCAACTTTGTTACCATCGCACCTGATATGAGAGACAGAAACGACATTATGACTCTTGAGCCAAGTTTCCATCAGTTCAAGTCTGGCAATTAATCTCCAGCAAGTGGATATCTTGACGGCAGTGGAGCCTGTGAGCAAATGTTGAGCCATATTGATGAGCACTTGGGAATCTCCCTCAACGACAACTAGAAAGAAGTTGTGGCATTGTGCTAAGCAGAGACCTTGCTAGAGACCCTCGAGCTCCACAGAGTTGTTGGTGTCCCATCCAAGATGGCCGAAGTATATGGCAAGAGGTGTTCCTGTAGAATCTCTGAAGATTCCACCAAATCCAACCCACCCCAGATTGCCTTTAGAAGCCCCGTCAAAGTTTAATTTGACCACTCCTAAGGGGAGGGGGAGACCAGCAGAAAGGGATCTGTTGGCTGCTTCTAGCAGGAGTAGATGAGGTTGGGATGATTTTGAGTTGCCAATTCTCCCAAATGGCTCGTTCCTTAGGCTTGGATGGAAGGTCCTCTTCTTTCCAAGAGATTAGAGAAAGAGTCTCTTGGAGGTTGCTGCAATAAGTATTCCAGATAACTTCGATAGGTGAGGATTGGCTTCTGAAAACTCTTTTGTTCCGTTTCTTCCAAATCTTCCAAAAAAGGAGGCCTGGGATAAGAATCCACAGGGTGTTTAGAAGCGCACTGGAGAAGGGAGACATGGGCCAATTGCGAATGTGGTGGATTAAATCTTCGGAGGGTTTGCTTTTTTGACAGCGAAGGAAGACTTTCTCCCAAAGAGTATTTTCCAGATTGCAAGAGATCATGAGATGCTAAGCAGATTCAATGCTTTGGTTACAATTGGGACATCGATATGGCCCAATGAATCCCCTTCTGATCAAATTATCCCAGGTGAGAATCCTCTTATGATTGAGAAGTGAGAGGAAAGTCGAGACTTTGGGCCATATGTCAGGAGCCCAAACACGCTGCCAGATAGGATCGCAGGGATTGGAGGAGGAAAGAATGAGAGTGTAGGCTTCCTTGGTGGATAAAACCCCCTTAGAGGAGTGTCCCCATCTAAGAACGTCCGGTTACTTAGACCATCTGATCCTTCTTTGTCTTAGTTCAGAGCTAATGGTAGCTGTGATGTCGTCCTGAGTGTGGGGAGCAATGAGAGTAGCTTTCTTCCATTGTATGTATCCATTTACATTCTTCGTGAGCCAGTGTTGATTAAATCTATCTTCCTGTTGAAATAGGATATTGTCCCTATAGAGATGATTGAGGATCTCTGAGAGTTTTGGTTGTTGTTGCCAGGCATCCATCCAGAATTTGGCCGTACCTCCATTCCGAATTTCCCAGAAGCTATGTTGTTGGATCAAATCACTGTGCTGCTTGGCAGCATTCCATATAAGAGAGTCGGGGGCTTTAGGGAAGAGATGGATCAATTCTTCAGGAGGTCGATTATAGGCATATTTTTCTATCCAGAGTTTTTCCCATGGCGTGTTTGGATTTGAGGTCCATTTCCACCACATCCTGGCACCCATAACTTTGTTTTTATGAATAGGGTCCCTGAGACTGAGGCCACCAGCTTCTTTGGGCGTGCAAATAGTATTCCAATTAACAAGTGCCCATTTTCGGTTTTGTCCAGACAATCCCCATAGGAATCTACGTTGTAAAGCTTTGATTTTCTTAAGGACCCGTTTCTGAGTAGCCAGGACAGAGAAAATATAAAGAGGCATAGACTGAAGGACAAATTTAATGAGGACAGCCAACTGGCCATGTTAAGTGTTCTGAAATTCCAGGAGGAAAGACAGGCTTCAAGCTTCTCAAGCAGAATGTTCCAAGAGGAGTGTTTAATGGAAGAGTCAATGAGGGGGGGACCCAAGTATTTAGCAAGAAGGGAGGCTGTGGGAAAGCCTAAAATCTGATCTATGCTAGCTTGAGTGGTAGTAGGGGTGTTGAAGAAAAATATTTGAGATTTGGCAGTGTTGACAGAGGTGCCAGAAGCTTCAAAAAAGATATTCAAGATGGATTTGAAAGCATGGGCTTCTTGCACTAAAGGGTGGCCAAAGAGCATATTTTCATCCACGAATTGCTGATGGGTGGTAGGTGGAAGGCCATGAAGAGAAATGCCTTTCATATGTTTAGCTTGAGTAGCATTTTGGATGAGACATCCAAGGCCTTCAGCCATGAGCACAAAAAGAAAGGGAGACAGAGGGTCTCCTTGTCTGATGCCTCAGGAGGGAGAAAAAGGTTGATATGGAATCCCATTGATCAAAATAGAATAAAAGGTGGATGAGATAAGGTTCATGACCCATCTTATCCACAAATGATTAAAACCAAAAGCTTCCAGGATCCTTTGAATATAGGTCCAACTCAACTTATCAAAAGCCTTAGACAGATCGATTTTAAAGAGCATACCTGCTTTTCTGCTGATCTTTAAGGAGTGGATGAATTCATGAGTTAAAATGATCCCATCTAGGATTTTCCGACCTTCCACATAACCTGTCTATTCTGGAGAGATAAGCATGGGTAGGAGAGGCTTGAGACGATTAGCTATAACTTTTGAAATAACTTTATATATCACATTTCATAAAGTGATAGGCCGGAACTTATCAGGTTTTCTCATTTGTTCTTCCTTTGGAACCAGAGAAATGAAAGTAGCATTGATAGATGGTAATAACCAATGCATAGTTCTCGAATCTTCAACTAGATGCCAGACTTCCATCTTAATGAGATCCCAAAAATAATGAAAGAAATTGGAAGTAAAATCATCCAGACCTGGAGCCTTGCCAGTTTTAGTTTGTGCTAAGGCTGCTTCGACCTCCTCTAAGGATATGGATCTTAGTATCATCTGATTTTTTTCCTCCGTGATAATGTTTGGAATAAGATGGGTGATCTGGTGAATAGCTGATTGCTTGCAGAGCGGAGGTTCTTAGTGCACATTTCTGAAATGATCCAACAATTCGCGCTCCATGTCTTCATGATTTTCCACCCGCTCTCCTTGCTGATTTGTGATTTGGCTAATGTAATTGTTCATTCTTCTTTGTATAGTGGAGCGATGGAAAAAATTTTGTATTACGCTCACCCTACTTAAGCCAGCGAACTCTAGATTTCTGTCTCCAGAAGATTTATTCTTGCCTATATCTTTCGTGCAACTGCTGCTGAAGAGTTTGTTCCTGACTGTCAAGGATCTCTGGTCTCCCTTTATTAATAATTTCCAGTTGGATTTCCGCCATTTTGAGTTCAAGGGCTTTCTTTTCCTGAAAAATGTTCCCAAAAACTGAATGATTCCAACTTTTTATTTGAGATTTTAGGAACTGGAGCTTTTGCTGGAACTGAAACATCTTGGATCCTTTGGGAGGAATGAAGCTTTTCTAGATGTTATGAAACATATCCTTTAAGGAGGGATGATCAATTCAGAAGGCCTCAAAGTGGAACGGCCGCTTTAAGTGTTGATTAGGTCTCTGCCATTGTAAAGCAATGGGCCAGTGGTCCGAACCTGTAATAGGCAAGATAGAAGCTATAATGTCCCCTCCCATGTGGATAGAATTATCAGAGATCAAGAATCTATCTAATTTAGATGCGATGTGATGAATGCCAGATATTTTATTGTTCCAGGTGTGCATCCCATTGGTAAAGGGAAGATCAATTGGCCAACTTTTGCTTATGAAGTCTCTAAAATGAGAGCTATCCGGGTCCAGTCTCGCATGCCCCCTAGTTTTTTCTTCCAGCTTTGTTATCATGTTGAAATCTCCTCCCAAAATCCATAAAGGATGCATTCTGTTGGAATTTAGGACCTCCAACATGTTCAGAAGCACAGTATTGCTTGCTAGATCTTGTGGAAAGTAAACATTTGATAGGTGACCATGAATGCTGGTGCCTATGAGATGAAAAGAGGCTTGGATGAGGTTATGGGCTGCATGGAAATCCCCAAGCTCAATGGCTTGCATATCCCAGATTATGGCTAAACCTCCAGAAAATCTAGAGGCATCAACTACAACAGAATGACAACTGGGCCAAGCTTTGGAGAGAATTTTACCAAGGGCTTCAGAATTGCATTTGGTTTCTTGAAGAAAGATAAGCTGCGGTCTTTCTTGCTATATCATGCTCTTGATCATTTTGTATTTCCTGGGGCTATTTAGCCCTCTTACGTTCCATGATATGAGCTTCATGAGGAAGCATTAGGAAGGGGTTTATAGAATCTCGTGAGCTTGGGGTATCGACCTGACTCCACCAACATTTCCCCTAACATGATGGTGCATTTCTAGTCTCATTTCCGACCTCTCTTCTTTGACTCTTTTATGATATTTAGACCATCCCAGTGACTTCCTGGTTGGATCCCTAATTTTTTATGCTGCTGAGCTTTGGATAGCACAACCTCCAAAGTGTCTATATGGCTGGGCTTAATGTTGTCAAACTCCTGATGAATGCAAGCGTCTTCTAAACTTGGTAGGTCAAGTTCTCCCAACTCAAAGCCCTCAGAATCTTCATCCATGAGACTGAGCTAATTTCTCTTAGGGTTTTCATGAATAGTGAGGTTGGGATTTAGAAGGGCATTGTCAAACTCCATTCCTTTTGATTTAACATTTGCAGAACTAGTATCGAGGGATTGCTTGTAGCTCAAGGACTCTCCCTTTTCTAATATTGTGGGATTAGGTGTTGATAGAGTGGGATTTGGGGGAGAAGCATGAATGGTGTGGTCAAGGGATAAAGTAGGGGAGGCAGCAGTGGGGGATTCAGAAGGGTTCGAATGGGCTAGGGCTTCAAAAATATTGCTAGTATTGGGTACATTAGCTTGCGAGCCGGAGACTTTGTTGTCAGAAGGGGGCTTTTTATGGTGCTTCTTTTGGCTAGAGACCTTAGTAAACCCATCTGCCTCCAACTTGTTGGCAGCTTCAGTGTTCTTAGCGGCAGTGTTCAGTGGGCAGTCTCTGAACAGATGGCCATGGGCATGACATCTTCGGCATCTAAAAGGAACGTGCTCATAATCAAGGGGTTTAATCCATTCAAAGTCATCATGAAATAAACTTACCACATCCGGAAGCGCTCTGTATAGTTGCGTATATACACAAATCTGCGCATAAGAGGTGTACCTTCGAAGCTTGGTTTCCTCAGCAATTTTGATGAATTCTCCTAGCCCTCTGCCTATGGCTGTGAGAGATTCTTCATCCAAGTACTCTAGAGGAAGCGAGTATAGCCTGATCCATACTAGCGCCCAATTGAAATTTTCCTTGTCCGGGTTGAAACGTTCAACCCTATCTCTCAGATACAGTCCGGCTGAGTTGAAGAAATAGGGACCCCCATCTAAAACCCTATTTTAATCTTCTATGTAGTTGAAAACCATGTTGAAGAAGCCTTTTGGCCCTAACTGAAGAGTGACATAGCCTTTGGGCTTCCATTTTGTGGCTATCCATCCTTGCAGTGCTTTGTCTGTAGGCCAGAAGCTGATGAACTTCCCGATGAGTGCATGGTCTTTCATATACTGGATCTGAGCATTTATACAGTGACTCGAGAGGTCAATATTTGGTCTTTCTGCAGCTATGGGCTTGCATGTTACTGAAGCAGCTGCAAGAGGAATACCATTGGATTCAGATGCCTGCATATGGGTCGGATCGTTGTTCAGGTGCGTTTCCTCTGTGAGAGGGTTGTGCCCACCCCGTTCAGCATCGTCCTTGTTTTGAATCTATTTGGTAGGGGGAAGCTGAGTGCCTCCCCCCGTTGTGGAAGCCATGGCCCGTGCTCAGACGCAACAAATCGACCATGCTTCCTGACTGCTGAAACCTCATCGTGGTATTGTCTGCGGGTACAACGCCATTACAGAAAGCATCGTTCAGCTTTTCACAATTGTTGACAACTATATGGCATGTTAAATTTCACTTGTAGCATTATTTCCCATAGTAAATTACATAATGAACTATATGCATATTATATATAAAGAAAAAGAAACTTTATTTACATCATACATCATACTTGGCCCTCCACATGGGTCCAATGGTATCTATATTAATAGGGGACATGACTAACATACATGTGTTGTACATTATTATTTCCCAAATAACAAAATCATGCACATTAAAACATTATACCATGTCTTTATACATTATTATTTCCAAAATAACACAATCATGCACATTATAACATGATACTTTAACATTTATTGTTGCAATTCACATTGCAATGTTTGACGGGTTTTACTTTTATAGGTTTTATATTGCCATTAAGCTACCCATGCTTACTATAAGCAACAATGCTAATTGTAAATATGAATTTATTAAGCACGTATTATCTTACACAATTATTTTAATTTCATGCATATAACTATATACAAATATTCATTAATGTGTATATATCAATAACGGTTAGGGAAACATTCCAATCATTTCCATTTCCCACAATGTTTTGTTACCAACAGACAGACACATGAAGTAGATACTTGTTCACAACTTGCAATAATCCTTAATCAAAACCAATTCATGCATATAGGTTTTATTAGTTAGTCATACAACACTAACTAATCAATGCCACTAATAATATTAATGCATTCATGACACGACTCATTCAAAAACTAGTCATTCGACAACTAGTCATTATAGTCAAATCTCACTACTTGAACCATTGTGTATTTTTAACGTCTAAAAGGGTTCATTCAATTTCATTTTAAAAAACTCTCATCCTCTTAAAGGACTTTCCCCACCTTTTGCATTCATGCATTAGTTTCACACACCATCACTATGCATATTCATCTTTTTCAATTAGTGCATGCTAACTTTAGTTATGGTTACTAAATGTATGAGTAATATGTCATATACCCAATGTTAATAGTAAACTCTCACTTTCACTAGTGAGTACTCAAGTTGTTCATAAGTACAACAAAGGTTTTACTGTATTTTATTCTCTACAAGATTCCAATGTTCTGAAAACCGTTTTGCAATAGTTTTTATTACTTATTACTCTTCAATGTAGTTATAAACATGAATCACACATCTCATGTAAAAAGTGGACTACTGAAAATATCTAGATTGCTAGAATCATATATCAATAAATATGTATATTTCTAGAATCATAAAAAAAATAAAAAAAATAAAAACATACACTGATAACTTCACATGGAAATGCAAGGAGTTAAATTGTTTTTATACAAGTTACCCATAGGTAACTATCCAAATAACTATTAAATATTCCTTACTCATCATTAGATATAATGTTCACTAGTTCATAGTCTAACCTTGGTATAAGAGTAGTAAGTTGCTTAACCATTAACAACCTCTATTGTAGTACATTAACATAAAACTGTATGATGTAGCCTTGCATTCATTTCATTATTCATGTAGTCATCAAAACTTGGCATTATGAAAATCACAACAAGAAAGGAATCAAAATCATCATCTTGACACAATAATCAATCACATCATCGAACACCAATATACCCTTGAAACCCCGTAGGGTGAAAACCAGCAATGTTTAATTTTATTATTAAATGCTCGTTAGGGTCTTCAACCCTCACTCAATGGCTTATAAGGAATACCATCACTTAACCATCGTTATAAATCTTACAAGTAAATATAGAAATATATAGCTTAAAGCCATTACAATAAATATGGTAGCATTTACTCTCTATTCTGCATATCTTCATATCTTGGTGGCATGGATGTACCTACAATGTACCAACGCATAATTGACCATCCTACAACTCACACTCATCTGCATGAACCATCACACCCATCCTCATGAACCATTAATCATTTACCTACCACCATTTTAAGCATAATATTTCCTTTTCATAAGTCACCATCGCTTCCTATTTTGATGTCATCAAGAAGATTTTATAGCATTATTAGATAAAGCCTCAATCAATCAATAATCAATCTTTAACTAAACCTTTAACACTTATTCATGTGCATACATGAAATGTGAATACAATATCACAACTTGCTTTCTTCTAACATCTCTACCTTAGTGTGAGCAAGTAATTATCAATTCATGTCAAATAATCCCCACATTATTATGACGCTTATCACACACGCTCAAATTTGTACAAGACAAATCACTACTACTATCCATGAATTCCTTCAATGGAAAATGACACAATGTACATTTGTGTTACTTAAACCTTAACAAAAGAACCAGACCTTCAACTATTTCTTTTGGTACTAAATATAACATTATGAATGTTGTTCCTATGCATACAATGCATAAAGTTTCTAAAATTAATTTCCCAACAGAATACTTAACATAATAGAGCATGCAAACACATGTTTCCTTTTCGAGGAAATATAACATAATAGGCATACAAAACATGGTTTATTTTCCATAAAATTAATGGAATAAAGCATAAAAATAGATATCTTAATCTCCAAGTATTATACCAACATTAGCCATATATATATATATTTTAAGGAAACCAAAACATTACTTTAGTTTTTGTACACCTAAATCATCTTCTTTAACAAAGAATATTTTCCAATGTAGGCTAAATAAATATGCTATCATTTCCCACATACAAATGTATATTCTTTCCAATCAAAGATAATACAAATATTACATGCATATACATGATCTTATTCCGAAACAAACTAACATCATAATTATGATAACATAAAAGAAATCACAATTTTTTCTTCTAAAGAAATATAACTGAATAGTTCCTTTATCCATGGATTTATTAAATAACTAATCTTTACCAAAACCATGGTAATCTATCCATGGATTTATTAAATAACTAAGCTTTACTAACACCATGGTAATATATCCATGGATTTATTAAATAATTAATATTTAAAAACACCATGGTAATCTATTCATGGATTTATTAAATAACTAATCTTTACCAACACCATGGTATTCTATCCATGGATTTATTAAATAACTAATATTTACAAACACCATGGTAATCTATATATACATACTCACAACATGGTTATGTATACATACATATTCATAAAAACTCTTTCAAGAATATTAATCTGAGAAACTTTTCTCTTTTCTTCTTCACTACACATGAAAATATTTCAAGAGTTAACCTCTTTAATCTATATTTATTTTCAAGAAAAGAACTTGGATTTCTTATCATTTAACATATCGATACGATTTATAAAAAATTAACATAATGAAAAATATTTATATAAATATGATAAAGTATTTTTTTACTAAGAAAACTAGCTTAAGTTCTGTGTATGCATCAAGAGTTATTCTCCTAAAAAAACTCCTTAACTTTTATTGGATAAATAAACTTCGAAATTATTTTTAATAAAGAAAGACACTTATCTTTTTAAACCAAATCCTCCATTTGAACAACATAATCTTTACCAATTTGGTTCTCTTTCTGGTTCATTGGGTTGCATTCCAACACTGCTTCTCCCACACACCAAACTCATAAGATTATGCACGCATCCACATACTCCAACCAATGCTCCAACCCTTTCACCAATTCATCGCAACTCCTCTCACTAGCTCTATGTTTATAGACGCCAGTTCTATCCACAAAGCTCTCCCCCTATGGCTCTTCAAAATCAAGCTCTCGCCTATGGCTCTTCCAAATCAAATGCAACCCTCCGAGACCTAGCACTCACATGCCTCAAACTCAATCTAGTAGGTAGCTGGTTGATGGCACCAATAGAAAATCTGGCTCACACTCAGCCACACAACAATTCAACCATAACACAAATTCAACTCCAACTTGTGGGGCTGGGGCAGGATGGAGCCTGATACCATGTTAAAATTAAGAAATAATAAACATGAAATCAATAATAAGCTCTCATGTGAAGCTATTTTATCATGAGAGTGTGCAGGGCACTATAATTTATTTGCTCTAAAGAAAAATGCCAACAGAAACTCAAATGGCATTCATTAGATTTACCACTCCGACCACTACAATATCTCCCACACTTTCTCTCTCTCCAGAGATTTCCTGTAAATAATTAATACTCATTGAAGACCCATTCAAAAATATTTTACATCAAACAGATTCTTGATTTTCTTGATTAAATAGCTAAATTAAAATAGATTTACCATGTGTAATTATGTAAGGTTGAGTGGATCTGTTACATTAATACTATAAAATAAATAAAAACAAAATAACACTTCAAAAGAAAAAAGAAAAATAAAACAAAATTTCATGAGAAATAAAGTTGGACAAAATTTGGTTCTTTAAGCAAAATTGACCTAATCCATTGGTAAACCTTGCATAAATTTGAAAGCTCTGCTTGATTTTACATATCCTGTGATTTAAGGACAAGACTCATTGCAAAAAATTATGATTTACCCAACAAGACTGAAATCCATTCCTCGTATTAATTTTAAAAAAGTTATAATTTACTCAACCAAATTCTTTACACAAACATTATGTATAAATGCAATGTAAGAAAGTTTGTAAACATTTGTAATGGGGGCTCAATTTTAATCAATATATTTGTAATAATTATCTTGGAGTTATATTAAATATGTGTGATAAATAAATAAAAATATTGTAACATACCCCATTAACTTCACAAGGAAATGTAAGGAGTTAAATTTTTTTATACAAGTTAATCATTATTACATAGAATGTTTAACAGTTCACAGTGTAATTTTATAAATAAGAATAGTAAACTCCTTAACCCTTACACAATCTCCATTACAGTATATTAACTTAATACTATATGATGTAACCATCCATTCATCTCATTATTCATATAGTCATCAAATAATTTCCATTCTGAACATCATAACAAGAAAGAAAGGAACCTCATCATCTGGACACAATAATCAATCACACCATTGAACACCAATATACCCTGGAAACCCCGTAGGGTGAAAACTAGCAAACGTTTAATTTTATTATTAAACGCTCGTGAGGGTGTTCAGCCCATCACTCAATGGTTGATAAGGGAGACCATCCCTTAACCATCGTTTATATAATCTTACAAGGAAATATACAATATCTAGCTTTCAACCATTCAATAAATATGATACCATTTACCCTTTGGTCTTCATATCTTCACATCTTGGTGGCATGGATGTACCTACAATGGAGCATCGTACATTGGGCCTTCCTGCAAATCGCACTCATCTGCAGGAACATTAATCATTTACCTGCCACCATGTCAAGCATAATATTCCTTTGTACATGTCACCATCATTCCCTGCTATGATGCCTTCAACATAAAATGATGTCAAGATTCAATAAGTATTAATCAATCACTATAGTAGTTTCTCCATCTACTCATGTATAATCATGACAAGCAAGTAAAGTACCTTGTTATTCTCTCTATAATAACACATACCTCATATGTGCTGGTTATAGGTCATTACAATAACTAATGCTTACGTTGTATAAGCACACATTCCTGCAAGACAATGGCTACATCTCCCAAGATTTTCCTTAAAATAAACTGATATATCACTTAAGATATTTATCATGTGATTTACATACACTTAATAAAAATAGCTAACCCTTAAGCTATTACCTTTAGTGCATAGAATGCAAGTTAACATAACAATTGTCTCTTCCATGCATGCCAATGCCTACCGATTCCAAAAGACTCTCCCGAAAGGAGTGCTTACACAGCAAAGCTCATAACCTCCTTCACGAGTCTTCCCAAAGAAAATCTCAATGCTAGTGAGCATGTAATCATATGTAAAAATACACAACTAAGAATATAAATACATGTCTCATTTCAGGATTATACTAGCAATCTTATTCATTGTAGCTTTAATACTACAAGCTATCTTTCTATATACAAAAAGGTATATTATTTTTCAACAAAAGCTAATGCATATGTAGCATGTATATGCAAGATCTTCCTCCATAAGGAATTTAACATCATAATCATGATAATATAAAATAATCACTTAGTTTATTCATCTAAGGAATAAAACTGATTAGCTCCTTTAACCATGAATTTATTTAAATAACTTAACTTCACCAACACCATGGTAATTTATTCATGGATTTATTAAATAACTAATATTTGCAAACACCATGGTAATCTACCTATGGTTTTATGAAACAACTTTACCAACACCATGGTAATTTATTCATGGATTTATTAAATAACTAATATTTGCAAACACCATGGAAAAACTACCCTTGGTTTTATGAAACTATCCATGGATTTATTAATTAATCTTTACCATTACCATGGTAAACTATCCATGGATTTATTAAATAATTACTATTTACCACATGGTTAATGTATAGAATATTAATGTGAGTAACTTCTCTTTTCTTCTTCACTATACATAAAAATAATTCAAAAGTCACTCTCTTTAATCTATTCAAGAAAAGACTTGTTATCACTTCATAATTTAAACGAGTACAAAATCTCTTTTAAAATAAGAGCATTCCTCTTCTATTTTCTTGCTTATGTAAATATTTTTATTAAAGAGTTACCCTCTTTAATCTAATCAAGAAAATCTCTTTTAAAAATAAAGTACCATAATAACTCTTATTTGGGCATAAGAGCTAGATAGACCCTTTCAAATAATAACAATTTTAACATGTAACCTTTGCAAGAAATATATAACTCATATTCCTTTTTCTAGAAATTTAGCACCAAACGTCTTCCTTCCTTGGAATCAAGAAAATAGATATTAATATTCCTTCCATGGAATCAAGAAAATAAATATTAGTATTTTCTTCACGAAAAAGATAAATAAAATTATGCATGTCTTATGCAAAGACATATTTAACTTTTCAAGAAATAGTATGGTTAGTTTCTAATTCACCTAATTATCTCCAAGATTAACTATTTCTCATTAATTACTTATGTAATCATATTCATTACATATGTATCAATAAAATACATTTTTACATACCTTAACTTTTAGTATTATGAAATCTTAAGATATGCAAAAGTAAAAAAATTCATTAAGAACTGTACATACTTGCATACATTAACCTTTATGATTCACCAGAATTAAAAAACTAATTCTCTTAGAAACTGTCCAAGAAAATTCCTTTACAGCTCACCAAAATTCAAAAAATTAAATCTCTTAAAAACTGTCAAGAGAATACTTTTACGGCATAATTCAGTTCACCATAATCCAACGTAAATACCTTTCTAAGATAGATAAAAGCATGCACCAAATACGCACGCAGCCAATTACTATGATAACAGCATGCATCTATCAGAATCTGCAATAAGAGCATGCATCCAAAAACTATGAGAATACATACACGTTTCTGGAGCTTGATCCTTCAACGCATTCTCCCTCACAACTCCAGGTGTGAATCCCGATGAGTTAGTTGGAGTATGTGTGTTACAGGCACCGAATAGAATAATGCAGCTGCAGAATGCCTTCCAAACAGCGTCGGACTTCACTGCAAAGTAAATACTGTTAACAGCAACACAACAATCCTCCCATCTGTTGATCACTGCAATCACTCAGACACAAGGCATCCGCTCACAAGAAAAACCTTCACCATCACCCTTTTCAATCCCTCGCGCTCACCAGATATGTTGCAGAGAAAACCCTTGGCATCGTGTTTATATATAACTAAAATGGCATATATTCCTATTTCACAATAGGGGATGACCCTTAACGAACTTGTTTTACTTATAACTGTTTCTTTATTTTCTTGACAAAACCGTTAAAGTAAAAAAATAGATTTACCATATTGTTTACGTAGGAGGTCTGTTACATACTCCCCCCCTTAAGAGAACACCGTCCTCGGTGTGCTTCTCTCACTGAAATTAAACTTATACTCATGATATAATGATATAAACAACCCAAACTGAGTCCTTTCCCTTCACAATGAAACACTTTCGTTTCCTTAAATGTCATTATTTAAAACAATAATGTTTTTATCCATACTCATAAGCACATATAGTACAAAGAAAATTTCATTTCCATTTCTAACTGCTTATCCCTTATTCAATTCACAAAAGTATGGAAAAATATCGATACGAACTTACCAACCAATTACTATTGGAAGAAATTATGGCTTTTGCGCAAGCTTTTTGAGAATGGTTGAATGCCCATCAACACTTCCTGGAAAGAGCCTGTAATGTATGACTAACCATTCAATCACATTAGTCACATAGTTTTCAATCAAATGAAAATACTTGCAACCATCAAACATTCTATATATAGAGATGTTTTAATCGAAGTACTTCCACAAGTACTCAGAGAGAACCAACCCTCTCATCAATGCATCACGTGCACACTGTCTTAGCTCCTGCTAAAGACATCCATACAGTACTTGAAAATGACTCAGAGAGAATCTAGCTCTCTAATCGTACCAATGGTCAATCCATGCACCATAGGCATATCCTAGCATCTGCTAAGACATTCAAACAAATTAGTGATATTATAAATGAACTTATACATTCAGTAATTCATTTTCCAAGCGCTAAGCTCTTTATACTTATGGAAATTTAGTCTTTCAAGCTGTGGTCCTCCCAACCATCAAGTGAGGCAATTACATCATCCACTTGCCCCCTAGCTCCAGAATCTGGACAGTGTCACGGGTCAACAGTGGATTCTTCTGCTATGACATCGGGATGGCCAATCCAGTCACACTCAAAAAATCCTGGAAGAGAAATTCGGGACAGTCCAGTCCAATTCTCCAATTCCAGTCATACTCAGATGTTTTTGGCTTTATAAGGGTTGTTGGAAGCTATTTTCAACTGGTCCCAACCAGCTCGAGAAAAAACTCCCCCTTTACCAATTTCACAGAATGCCTACTCCTCCTCGGGGATCCAGCTTAACCTTAGAGGAGTAGGTAACTGTCTTTCCAACTGTCCCCAACCACTTCCTATTCTTGGAAACATTTTTACCATCAACTTAGAAATATTTTCTTTCATTAATTAATTTCAACAAGTTTGTCTTTAGCTAGTTAATACTAGTTAGCTTTACTGAAGCTGTCACAACTTCCCCCCTGGAAGTAACATACAGGTGTTGTACATTATTAAAACATGATACTTTAACGTTTACTGTTGCAATTCACATTGCAATGCTTGCGATGCTTTATTTTCACAGATTTTATGTTTCCATTAAGCAACCCATGCTTACTATAAGAAACAATGCTAATCGTAAATATGCATTTCTCAAGCACATATTGTCTTATGCAATCATTTTAAGTTCCTGCATAAAATGTTGTTATGCATACAATGTCGTCATGCATAAAAGTATATACCATTATTCATTAATGCGTATGTGTCAGTAACGATTAGGGTATGAGTGCAAACATTTCCAATTCCCACAATGTTCTATTCCCATAGACTGACACACGAAGTAATTATCATAATCACTTATTCACCACTTTCGAATAGCTTTAGTCAAAATCGATTCATGCATATAACCTTCATTAGTTATTCATTCATAACTAGTCAATAGTTTTAATGCATCCATGACAACTCATGCAAACACTAGTTAGTCAACTAGTCATTTAGTTAAGTTTCATAACTTGATCCATTAAGAGACTTCATTCAATTTAATTTTAACACTCTATCATTTTATAGTAGGACTTTCTTCATCTTTTGCATTCATGCATTAATTTCTCACACCATCACTATACACATTCATCTTTTTAAAGTAGTGCATGGTAACTTAGAAATTTTATTGCATGCAAAAACAATTGCTTCTTTTCAAGCTCAAATGAAAAGTAACTATTTTTCTTTCATGCTTTTATACTTTCTTTCCTAAAGAAATAAATCATAATACACATATTAATCTCATATGCATATTCTTATGCAGAAAAAGTATGTTATAATAGCATGTACTTTTTTTTAAATATTTCTCTTAGATGGAAGATAATCTCATGCAATGCCATGTATGTAACAATTCATTTTTAAAGGAATCAACATGCATATGCATAGAATTCTTAAAATAAAATAACATAAAATACTTATCTTTATTTCATTTGAAGGACTTCTCTCCCTACTGCAATACTCATCCTCATCAGGAATTCACATTGCTCCTCCACAACAATGTTTTCTTGTAGCAACATCGACAAGATTTTATAGCATGATTAGATAAAGCCTTAATCAATAAATAATCAATCTTTGAGTGATCTTTTAACACCTATTCATGTGCATATATGGGATGTGAATGCAATGTCACAACATGCTTTCTTCTAACATCTCTACATTAGTGTGAGTAACTAACTATCAGTTCATGTCAAATAAATCCCACATTATTATGACATTTTTCTCACATGCACACATTCATACCAGAGAAATCACTATATCTGTTCAGAAATTCCTTTAATGGAAAATGACACAATGTGCATTCGCTTTACTTAAACTTTTACAAAAGACCCACCACTTCAGCTTTTGCCTTTGGAGCATGCAAATATAATAAAGCTAACACATTGATTGTCATTCCTATGCATACAATGCATAAAGATTCTAATCTTAATTTCCCAACAGAGTATTTAACATAATCGAGTAGGCAAACTCATGATTCCTCTTCGAGGACACATAACATATTAGGCATGCAAAACATGGTTTTCTTTTCTATAAGACTAATGGAATAAAACATAAGAATACATGCCTTTTTCTCAAAATATTATACCCACATTAGCCATGTATATATTTCAAGGAAACCAAAACATTACTTTAGTTTTTGTACATGTAATTCATCTTCTTTGCCAAAGAATATTTTCTAAAGTATGATAAGAAAACATGTTATCATTTTCCACATATAAACTTATGTTCTTTCCAATGAGATCTAATACAACTATTGCATGCAAAGAAACTTGTTCCTCTATGATTCTACATGCAAGTTGCTCATGCTTTGCTTACAATAATTTATCATAAATTGCCTCTTTTATGCATAAAAACTATGCAATATTAACAGGGTTAACTTAACCTTTAATATACATAAACCAGGAAGTTGACATATTCCATCTAGCAATGTAGTATATTCAAGAGGTTATTCTCTTTAGCCTATATTTATTTTCAAGAAAAGAACTTGGATTCCTTATCATTTAACACACAAGTACAAAATCCCTTTTAAAGAAAAACAAGCTTCCCATCTTTTCTTAAACAAGATATATATAAAGGAAAGCAAGTTTAAGATATATATAAAGCAAAGCAAGTTTACTTATTTATGTTTTACTACTGCTCACATCTTTCAAGATACATACTAGTAATCCTTGCAAGAACTCACATGGGTTCTTCTTAGCAAGACTAGCATAGTAGTTTGGTCTTTTACCATGGTATATCTTTCTAAAAGATTATCATATTAGCAATGATTTATTACTTTCCAAAAGAACTAGCACAATCTTGCATATTAAGTAAAACCACATTTTACTCTATATTTGTCTCTTTTAGTTGCAAGATTCACATGCAAGAATTATTTCAAAATATACTTATTTATTTCCCAGAAAAATCAAATGTATATTAGTTAAATTTTTCAAGAGAAACACGCACATGTTTCATTTTTCAAGAAAACAAAATCCCATCTTTTTTCATGAAAACTTCAACACAACCATAGAAGTTTTACGTACATGGAAAATACATATTCTTTTTTTTTTTTTAAAGAAACTCTAACTCAACAGTTATTTACTTTGTAAGCAGTGTATTTTCCTTAAATGCATTAACTATTTCTTTCAAGACAAGAAAGATATTAGTACTTATCTCTTGAAACTCATTGTTCAACTTGGATTAGAGATGCGATGCCTTCCATCCCGAATCCCTCAATTTCCTTTCGCTAACTCCCAAAGGTGCCAGTGTTGCAACCTTTAGCTCTGATACCACTTGTAACATACACCATTAACTTCACAGGGAAATGTAAAGAGTTAAATTTTTTTATACAAGTTAATCATCATTACATAGAATGTTTAACAGTTCACAGTGTAATTTTATAAATAAGAATAGTAAACTCCTTAACCCTTACACAATCTCCATTTCAGTATATTAACTTAATACTATATGATGTAACCATCCATTCATCTCATTATTCATATAGTCATCAAATAATTTCCATTCTGAACATCATAACAAGAAAGAAAGGAACCTCATCATCTGGACACAATAATCAATCACACCATTGAACACCAATATACCCTGGAAACCCCGTAGGGTGAAAACTAGCAAACGTTTAATTTTATTATTAAACGCTCGTGAGGGTGTTCAGCCCATCACTCAATGGTTGATAAGGGAGACCATCCCTTAACCATCGTTTATATAATCTTACAAGGAAATATACAATATCTAGCTTTCAACCATTCAATAAATATGATACCATTTACCCTTTGGTCTTCATATCTTCACATCTTGGTGGCATGGATGTACCTACAATGGAGCATCGTACATTGGGCCTTCCTGCAAATCGCACTCATCTGCAGGAACATTAATCATTTACCTGCCACCATGTCAAGCATAATATTCCTTTGTACATGTCACCATCATTCCCTGCTATGATGCCTTCAACATAAAATGATGTCAAGATTCAATAAGTATTAATCAATCACTATAGTAGTTTCTCCATCTACTCATGTATAATCATGACAAGCAAGTAAAGTACCTTGTTATTCTCTCTATAATAACACATACCTCATATGTGCTGGTTATAGGTCATTACAATAACTAATGCTTACGTTGTATAAGCACACATTCCTGCAAGACAATGGCTACATCTCCCAAGATTTTCCTTAAAATAAACTGATATATCACTTAAGATATTTATCATGTGATTTACATACACTTAATAAAAATAGCTAACCCTTAAGCTATTACCTTTAGTGCATAGAATGCAAGTTAACATAACAATTGTCTCTTCCATGCATGCCAATGCCTACCGATTCCAAAAGACTCTCCCGAAAGGAGTGCTTACACAGCAAAGCTCATAACCTCCTTCACGAGTCTTCCCAAAGAAAATCTCAATGCTAGTGAGCATGTAATCATATGTAAAAATACACAACTAAGAATATAAATACATGTCTCATTTCAGGATTATACTAGCAATCTTATTCATTGTAGCTTTAATACTACAAGCTATCTTTCTATATACAAAAAGGTATATTATTTTTCAACAAAAGCTAATGCATATGTAGCATGTATATGCAAGATCTTCCTCCATAAGGAATTTAACATCATAATCATGATAATATAAAATAATCACTTAGTTTATTCATCTAAGGAATAAAACTGATTAGCTCCTTTAACCATGAATTTATTTAAATAACTTAACTTCACCAACACCATGGTAATTTATTCATGGATTTATTAAATAACTAATATTTGCAAACACCATGTTAATCTACCTATGGTTTTATGAAACAACTTTACCAACACCATGGTAATTTATTCATGGATTTATTAAATAACTAATATTTGCAAACACCATGGAAAAACTACCCTTGGTTTTATGAAACTATCCATGGATTTATTAATTAATCTTTACCATTACCATGGTAAACTATCCATGGATTTATTAAATAATTACTATTTACCACATGGTTAATGTATAGAATATTAATGTGAGTAACTTCTCTTTTCTTCTTCACTATACATAAAAATAATTCAAAAGTCACTCTCTTTAATCTATTCAAGAAAAGACTTGTTATCACTTCATAATTTAAACGAGTACAAAATCTCTTTTAAAATAAGAGCATTCCTCTTCTATTTTCTTGCTTATGTAAATATTTTTATTAAAGAGTTACCCTCTTTAATCTAATCAAGAAAATCTCTTTTAAAAATAAAGTACCATAATAACTCTTATTTGGGCATAAGAGCTAGATAGACCCTTTCAAATAATAACAATTTTAACATGTAACCTTTGCAAGAAATATATAACTCATATTCCTTTTTCTAGAAATTTAGCACCAAACGTCTTCCTTCCTTGGAATCAAGAAAATAGATATTAATATTCCTTCCATGGAATCAAGAAAATAAATATTAGTATTTTCTTCACGAAAAAGATAAATAAAATTATGCATGTCTTATGCAAAGACATATTTAACTTTTCAAGAAATAGTATGGTTAGTTTCTAATTCACCTAATTATCTCCAAGATTAACTATTTCTCATTAATTACTTATGTAATCATATTCATTACATATGTATCAATAAAATACATTTTTACATACCTTAACTTTTAGTATTATGAAATCTTAAGATATGCAAAAGTAAAAAAATTCATTAAGAACTGTACATACTTGCATACATTAACCTTTATGATTCACCAGAATTAAAAAACTAATTCTCTTAGAAACTGTCCAAGAAAATTCCTTTACGGCTCACCAAAATTCAAAAAATTAAATCTCTTAAAAATTGTCAAGAGAATACTTTTACGCGGCATAATTCAGTTCACCATAATCCAACGTAAATACCTTTATAAGATAGATAAAAGCATGCACCAAATACGAACGCATCCAATTACTATGATAACAGCATGCATCTATCAGAATCTGCAATAAGAGCATGCATCCAAAAATGATGCAGGAGCATCCAGCTCGGAGGAGGGAAAAGATGGCTGACTGTCTCGACAAGAAAGAAGACTTATGCATGTGTTGGTAGGGAGGTTATGGAACCTGTATTTTAATTTCTTTTTATTTACTGTTACTCAGAAATTAGGCAAAAACAATAGGATTAGGAATAATAACTATTTTGTTAATTAGGAGTCTGACTGTTTTGTTAACTAGGAGTCTGACTGTTTTCTTTTAAAGACAATTAGAAATTCGTTGGTCTTTTTTTTAAGAAAAGAGAAACTGATTAGACAGTTAGAACTATTTCAGTTATCAGTTCAACCGAAGACAAGAAACTGCTACACGTTTCCTTTTTGGCAAGTATTTAAACAAGAAAATAAATCATATGTAAGGTTCAGAATTTTTAGAAAGAAAAGCATAATAAGAACCAGAGTTATTTAACCATCTGCCAGATATACAGCTACGGCTAAACTCACATGTATATGTATTATTCTACTGCATTAGAATGTCAATTTTAATATGTATGGTAAACGAAGTATAGGAAGTTCAAAATCCTTGCAGACAGGAAAGTGTCAGCACAAAGAGCAGCTATCCGACAGCGCACGAAAGGAATTAGCACACAGGCGAGAAATGAAGAGTCATAACAAACAATAACCAATTCTTTTTCCAGCAAAAAGTTTCGGGAAGCAACCAGTTACCCATCAGTAATACACCAGAAAGAAACCAGGTAATGCATTAAGAGTCCTTTCAAATTAACTGAGTAAAAGCAGTCATAGAAATATTCAGGAATAGTTCAATATACATTTTGCAGAAACCCCTTTGTTTTGTAACGGTAAACGCAAAGTAGGGTTTACATAAATGAACGAACAGTGCTCAACGGCGACTGTGAAAACTTATAAATTGAGACAGATAGAAACCCTATAGCTATTGGCACAGTTTGCCAAGGGAGGGTTTATCGAAACAACCCTCAAAGACCAAGAAGACAGAATGAGCGGGAACCAGAAAAGACACAGATAAATTCCAAGTTAACCAGTCACAGAGCAGAACGACCCTACCCGTTCCTTGGTTGGGTTGTCTTCTTTCCGACCGGTCGAACCCACGGAAGATCTCAAGGTTGGTTGACCTGCAAATGGAGTAAGCAAATAGGATTTAAAACCTGGAAAATGCCAGTTCAGTGGCAAACGAAAACGAAATTTCAAAACAGAGAATAGGGAATGAACCCTGTAGCATTTACCTGTGTATAAAAGAGAGACAGTGAACGGGAAGGCGAATTTGGAAGAAAGAAAAACCTGCTCACCAGGAGCAACATACATCAGTAACTGGTGAAGACGAGTGACAGAGTAAAGCATAGAACCTCAACTTACTTTGGTGAGAAGACGAGCCGAGTTGGGGAAGATTGTTGGAGCAAATCCGGAAGTTTCAGCCTGTAACATGGACAGTATAGTTAAACGGAAAAATTGATAAATCTACAACCAAATCACAAGAAAGACCAACCAGAACATTATCGTTTCAATCCAAACCTTCTTCCACACAAAAAACGAAGGTGGATTGACAGCATTAACACAAACGCGACGAGAACACACAGTGAACCAGAGGCATAGCAACGGAACCAACGAAACAAACCTATGCAGAGAAATCCCACGGCACCGACAAAAGGATGGAGTAAAAGAATACATCGAACCAGCAGCACAAGCAACAGAACCCTTGAAGAACAAACCAGAGCAGAGGAACCCAGAAGCGCCAAGAGAGAAATGAATTGATACCGTGTCGAAGACTGGGGTTTGTCGAAAGGCGGGAGGAGCGAGTATCAAGGTGGACAGGTGTCACAAAAGTACCAATCAACGAGGATGGAGGTTTAATTGTAATTTGATGACAGATCAGATCCAATCTTACGGATCAAAGTACCACTTTAAAATCATATCCGCATATATATTATGAACAGAGTTAACACTAATAATTATTTATGCCTCGTAAGTATAAAGTAACCTTAGGATAAGGTTACCAAATTTTTATTTTGAAATCCAGTTAGAACACGGACCGAGGGCTTAGGCCTTCAATTTTTGGTATCAGAGGGGGTTACAAGAGATAGGAAAAGACAATGGAGGTTGGCAGAAGAGGGAGAGGAAGAGGGAGAGCAGTTCGAAGAATAGCAGAAGAAGGACTGCGAGAAGAGATTCGTATTTTGAATCAGAGATTGGCAGCAGTAGAAGCTGGGGGAAGGAGAGACCCAGCAGATGACAGTGACGAAGATGTGGCAGAACCAGAAGATGAGTTCGAAGGGGTGACACCTGAACTCAGATTGTTGAAATCAGTTCTGTTGTCCAGTCATAAGCCGAAACATGAGCTTTCCACTTATGACGGGAGTTTGTCGGCAGATGTATTGTTGGATTGGCTGAGTGAAGTCAACAAATATTTTGATTTCGAAGAAACTAGTGAGGACAAGCAGGTGAAGTTCGCTGCCACCAAGTTGAAGGGACATGCGTCCTTGTGGTGGGACATCGTACAGGCAGAAAGGAAAAGACTACGTAAACAGCCTATTAAAAAATGGACCAGAATGGAGGCCAAACTGAAAGAGAAGTTTCTGCCTAAAGATTATCAAATAATGCTGTACAGGCAAGTACAAAACTTGAGGCAAAGGGGAATGACGGTCAAAGAATATACAGAAGATTTTTATAAGCTGAATTTGAGGGCAGGGTATATGGAAGATACCCCAGAGAAAATAGCAAGGTTCGTGAATGGGCTGAGGGGAGAGATACTGGATGAAATTGGTATTCTCTCACCCAAAACCTTAGATGAGGCATACCAGTTTGCCTTGAAGGCAGAGGAGAAGATAAACAGGAAACAGAATGCCAGAAGAGGAGGTGGATCTGGCCGAGGAAAGGGGAAGGCCTTTGGTAGAGGCAGAGGTACAGGTTCAACTGAAGAGAGCAGCAGTTCTAAATCTGCAGGAACAACAGAAAAGGACAACAGCACTAGAGGAGGACGACCAGCCCAGCGAGGGAGAGGAAATGGTCGGGGCAGAGGAGCTGTCTAGTGCTATCAGTGCCAAAAGTGGGGGCACAAATTGTATGAATGTCCTGAAGGTGAACTAACAGGTGGGAGAGGAACTTGTGTTGCTCAATCAGAAGAGGCGGAGGTACCACCCCAAGAAGTGGGAAATGCACCAGAAACAAGTGAAGCCCTGGTGTTGAAGAAGGTACTGTTAAAACCAACAAAGGAAGTGGTAGACCCAGATCAACGAAAGGCTTTGTTCCGGACAGTTTGCAAGTCACAGGGTAAGTGCTGCAAACTGATCATTGACAGCGGAAGCACGGATAATTTGGTGGCCACAGAGATGGTGGAGAAATTGGGATTGAAAAAGCAGAAACATCCCACTCCTTACAAGGTGTCGTGGCTGCAGAAAGGAAATCAACTGTTAGTTGATGAACAACGCGAGGTGGAGTTCCAGATAGGCAGATATAAGGACAGAATTATCTGCGATGTTATGCCAATGGATGTTTGTCATATACTGCTAGGAAGACCCTGGCAGTTTGACAGAAAAGTGGTTCATGATGGAAAAACGAACTGCTATAAGTTTGTTAAAGATGGGATCAAGCACACGCTTGTACCCATTAAGGAGGAAGGTACAGTAGAAACCAGTGGGGTAAAAGCACTGCTGTTAGGTGGGAAAGAGTTTTTAAAACAGATTGAAGACAGTGATGTGAATTTTGCTGTTGTGAGGAGGCCAAGAACAGTAGTATTGCACAAAAAGATTTCAGATTTACCTGAGGAGATTCAAGACATGTTGCAAGATTTTGGGGACATCATAGTGGATGATCTTCCAGACGAGCTACCCCCTAAGAGAGGTATCAGCCACTGCATTGATTTTATACCAGGAGCTAGCTTGCCAAACAAGGCAGCTTATCGTATGAGCCCGAAAGATCATGAAGAAATTCGGAAGCAGGTGCAGGAATTGCTGGATAAAGGACTGATCAGAGAGAGTATGAGTCCCTGTGTAGTTCCAACAGTATTAGCTCCTAAGAAAGGTGGCGAATGGCGAATGTGTACAGATTCGAGAGCTATTAACAAGATTACAATTCGGTACAGGTTTCCGTTACCGAGAATGGATGACATGATGGACTGTTTGAGTGCGGCAGCCTATTTTTCGAAGATTGAATTGAAGAGTGGCTACCACCAGATCCGAATTCGAGAGGGGGATGAGTGGAAGACAACTTTCAAGACGAATGAAGGACTGTACGAATGGCTAGTGATGCCATTTGGTTTGAGCAACGCTCCTAGTACTTTCATGCGCCTGATGAATGAAGTACTGAAGGATTTTAATGGGAAATTTGTGATTGTGTACTTAGATGATATTTTAATCTTCAGCAGAACAAAAGAGGAACACTTTCGACATGTTTGAAGCGTACTGAGGAGATTACAGCAGAACAAATTGCTGATAAATTTGAAAAAGTGTACTTTTTTTCAAAAAGAATTAGTTTATTTGGGTTTTGTGATTGCAGAGAACGAACTGAAGATGGATCCAGAAAAGATTGCAGCAATAGTTAGCTGGCCATCCCCAAAGAGTTTGTTCGAGGTTCGAAGTTTTCATGGCTTGGCAAGCTTTTACAGGAAGTTTATCAGAAATTTTAGCGGGATCTGTGCACCCATGTTAGACACAATTAAGAAGGAAAATCAGCCTTTTTGCTGGACTGAAGCAGCAGAAAACAGTTTTCAAACTCTGAAGAGAAAGATCACTGAGAGGCCAATCTTGCGATTACTAGATTTCAACAAACTTTTTCAAGTTCGTTGTGATGCCAGCGGTACAGCCATTGGGGCAGTACTCAGCCAGGAGGACAGGCCAGTTGCCTATTTCAGTGAGAAGTTGAACGAAAGCAGGCAGAAGTATTCGTCTTACGACAAGGAATTTTATGCGGTCGTTCAAGCCTTGAAGCACTGGAGGCACTATCTGTTAGGTAATGAGTTTTTGTTATTTTCTGACAATTCTGCTTTACAGTATGTTATGCAGCAGCACAAGTTGAATCACAAGCATGCAGAGTGGGTGGAATATCTGCAAAGCTTTACATTCGTACTGAAACACATCAGTGGGAAATCCAACAAGGTGGAAGATGCATTAAGCAGAAGATTTTTTCTCTTGCAGGAGAGTACGGTGCAGGTGCTGGGTTTTGATCACCTGAAAGATCTGTATCAGACAAATGCAGATTTTAAGGAGGCCTATGAGGCCTGCCAAAACCCTCTGTTAAGAAATAATAGTCTGTGGTTGGACTATAATCTGCAGGAAGGGTTATTGTTCAGGGGAGGACAGTTATGTGTTCCCGACTGTTCGATGAGAGAGAACACCATCCAGGAAAAGCACAGCAGGGGTCTAGCCAGACATTTCGGTATAGACAAAACATTTTCACAAATTGAGCATTTTTATTTTTGGCCAAGGTTGTGACGAGACGTATAGAGGTATGTGAGAAGGTGCAAAACATGTCAATTGGCAAAGGGCCACAGCCAAAATGCAGGTCTTTATATGCCGCTACCCATTCCGAGCAGACCATGGGACTAAGTCAGCTTGGACTTTGTCTTGGGTTTGCCTAAGACGCAGCGAGGTTTTGATTCAGTGATGGTGGTAGTGGATCAGTTTTCAAAAATGGCGCATTTTATACCTTGCAGCAAAACCAGTGACGCTACTCATGTAGCACACCTGTTTTTCACAGAGATTGTTAGACTGCATGGTCTACCGAGATCCATCATTTCCGACAGGGATGTGAAGTTCACCAGAAATTTTTGGCGAACCTTGTGGAAAAAGTTGGACACTTAGTTACAGTTCAGCTCCTCTTACCACCCACAGACTGATGGGCAGACTGAAGTGGTGAACAGGAGTTTGGGAAATCTACTGCGGAGTTTAATAGGCGAAAATTCACGAATGTGGGATCGTGTACTTGCTCAGGTGGAGTTTGCATATAACGATTCACCGAATCGCAGCTCAGGTTACAGTCCTTTCCAAATTTTGTATGGCATGCATCCTCGCGGAGTACATGAACTGCGAGACTTGGGGAAACTTGAAAAACGGAGTGCAGACGGGGAAGATTTCGCCCAAGCAATGAGCAACTTGCATGAAACAGTGAAACTGAAATTACAGGACAGTAGTCAGAAGTATAAGCAGCAAGTTGATTTGAAAAGATGGGAAGTTCAGTTTAATGTGGGAGACGAAGTCCTCGCGCACCTGCGCAAGGAACGGTTTCCAAGAAGGGAATATAATAAGCTGAAATTTAAGAAGATTGGCCCTTGCAAGATCATTCGCAAGTTTTACGCCAACGCTTATGAGTTGCAGTTGCCGCCAGGGATAGCTATTTCACCCATCTTTAAGTGGCAGATTTATTTCCTTATATTGATGGTACTGAGGATGACGCAACAGGAAGGCCAGAACGGGACACCAAGTTTGAGGAGGGTTCTTGGATGAGACAGATGCCCACGGCACAGCCCCTTGAGATCGAGAATATTCTCGATACACAGGTAGCCAAGCGCACCCGAAGGAAAGAATATCTGCAGTATTTAGTCAAGTGGAAGAACCAACCAATAGAGGATAGTTCGTGGCTTGACGCGACGCAGATACAAAAAGCAGGTTACTCTGTCGACGATCTCATGGAACAGAGCCATGACTTTTTTTCACCCCGGGAGCCTGATGCAGGAGCATCCAGCTCGGAGGAGGGAAAAGATGGTTGACTGTCTCGACAAGAAAGAAGACTTATGCACGTGTTGGTAGGCAGGTTATGGAACCTGTATTTTAATTTCTTTTTATTTATTGTTACTCAGAAATTAGGCAGAAACAATAGGATTATGACTAATAACTGTTTTGTTAATTAGGAGTCTGACTGTTTTGTTAACTAGGAGTCTGACTGTTTTCTTTTAAAGACAATTAGAAATTCATTGGTTTTTTTTTTTAAGAAAATAGAAACCGATTATACAGTTAGAACTATTTCAGTTATCAGTTCAACCGAAGACAAGAAACTGCTACACGTTTCCTTTTTGGCAAGTATTTAAACAAGAAAGTAAATCATATGTAAGGTTCGGAATTTTCAGAAAGAAAAGCATAATAAGAACCAGAGTTATTTAACCATCTGCCAGATATACAGCTACGGCTAAACTCACATGTATATGTATTATTCTACTGCATTAGAATGTCAATTTTAATATGTATGGTAAACGAAGTATAGGAAGTTCAAAATCCTTGCAGACAGGAAAGTGTCAGCACAAAGAGCAGCTATCCGACAGCGCACGAAAGGAATTAGCACACAGGCGAGAAATAAAGAGTCATAACAAACAATAACCAATTCTTTTTCCAGCAAAAAGATTCGGGAAGCAACCAGTTACCCATCGGTAATACACCAGAAAGAAACCAAGTAATGCATTAAGAGTCCTTTCAAATTAACTGAGTAAAAGCAGTCATAGAAATATTCAGGAATAGTTCAATATACATTTTGCAGAAACCCCTTTGTTTTGTAACGGTAAGGAAAAGCAAAGTAGAGGTTCACACGCAATGAACGAGCAGTGCTCAGCAGCATTTGTGAAAGCATAGTGAGATAGATAGAAACCCTACTAGCTATTGGCAGATGTTTAAAAGGGAGAGTTTGAAAACAACCCTCCGTTAGAAACCTTGAGAATGAGCGGGAACAGAAGAATACAGTCAGGTGCCAGTTAACCGAGTCCGAAGTAGGCTCGACCCTACCCGTTCCTTGGTTGGGTTGTCTTCTTTCCGACCGGTCGAACCCACGGAAGATCTCAAGGTTGGTTGACCTGCAAATGGAGTAAGAAAATAGGAGTTAAAACCTGGAAAATGCCAGTTCAGTGGCAAACGAAAATGAAATTTCAAAACAGAGAACAGGGAATGAACCCTGTAGCATTTACCTGAGTATAAAAGAGAGACAGTGAACGGGAAGGCGAAGTTGGACGAAAGAAGAACCTGCTCACCAGGAGCAGCATACATCAGTAACTGGTGAAGACGAGTGACAGAACAAAGCATAGAACCTCAACTTACCTTGGCGAGAAGACGAGCCGAGTTGGGGAAGATTGTTGGAGAAAATCCGGAAGTTTCAGCCTGTAACATGGACAGTATAGTTAAACGGAAAAATTGATAAGTCTGCAACCAAATCACAAGAAATACCAACCAGACCATTATCGTTTCAATCCAAACCTTCTTACACACAGCAAACGAAGGTGGATTGACAGCATTAACACAAACGCGACGAGAACACACAATGAACCAGAGGCATAGCAACGGAACCAATGAAACAAACCTATGCAGATAAATCCCACGGCGCCGACAGAAGGATGGATTAAAAGAATACATCGAACCAGCAGCACAAGCAACAGAACCCTCGAAGAACAAACCAGAGCAGAGGAACCCCGAAGCGCCGAGAGAGAAATGAATTGATACCGTGTCGAAGACTGGGGTTTGTCGAAAGGCGAGAGGAGCGAGTATCAAGGTGGACAGGTGTCACAAAAGTACCAATCAATGAGGACGGAGGTTTAATTGTAATTTGATGACAGAGCAGATCCAATCTTACGGATCAAAGTACCACTTTAAAATCATATCCGCATATATATTATGAACAGAGTTAACACCAATAAATATTTACGCCTCGTAAGTATAAAGTAACCTTAGGATAAGGTTACCAAATTTTTATTTTGAAATCCAGTTAGAACACGGACCGAGGGCTTAGGCCTTCAAGAAACTATGAGAATACATACACGTTTCTGGAGCTTGATCCTTCAACACATTCTCCCTCACAACTCCAGGTGTGAATCCCAATGAGTTAGTTGGAGTATGTGTGTTACAGGCACTGAACCGAATAATGCAACTGCAGAATGCCTTCCAATCAACGTCGGACTTCCCTGCAAAGTAAAGACTGTTAACAGCAACACAACAATCCTCCCATCTGTTGATCGCTGCAATCACTCGGACACAAGGCTTACGCTCACAAGAAAAACCTTCACCATCACCCTTTTCAATCTCTCGCGCTCACAAGATATGTTGCAGAGAAAACCCTTAGCATCCTGTTTATAAAAAACTAAAATGGCATATATTCCTATTTCATAGTAGGGGGTGACCCTTAACGAACTCGTTTTACTTCTAACTGTTTCTTTATTTTCTTGACAAAACCATTAAAGTAAAAAAAATAGATTTACCATATTGTTTACGTAGGAGGTAAAATATAAATAAACTAGAGGTATGGTAAATAAATAAATATGAAGGATGTATAGAGGTATCGAAAATAAATAAAAATATATGAAATAGGATTAGAAATCAACATGTAATTATGTACCAAACATATGAGTCAAACACCATGGAAAATAAAGTAAGTATGGTAAATAAATAAAACCTAATTTTATATTAACTCCATAATTCTTACTATATTTAAGAATACTAATAAAAATGGTTTTATTTAAGAGAAGCCTATGGTTTTATTAACATTACTATTAATATAAAAACATTATTATTATTATTGTTATTATTATTATTATGATTATGATTAAAATTTTATTTGAAGTGAAAATTTTGAGCAGATGTTTGTACTTTTAGAAATTTGATCTCTCTTAAGAGTTGATAGATTTCGAATTAAAATAGATCTAAACTAGTTTACAAACAATATTAATTCAACCTCATATAAAAAAAAAAATAATCAACCAACACTTTTCATATCAAATAATCTCCACATTATTATGACACTTCTTACACACTCTCACATTCGTACAAGACAAATCACTACTACTGTCCATGAATTCCTTCGATGGGAAATGACACAATGTGCATTTGTGTGACTTAAACCTTAACAAAAGAACCAACCCTTCAACTATTTCTTTTGGTACTAAAGCTAACATTATGAATGTTTTTCCTATGCATACAATGCATAAAGTTTCTAAAATTATTTTCCCAATATCATAGAGCATGCAAACACATGTTTTCTTTTCGAGGAAATATAACATAATAGGCATGCAAAACATGGTTTCTTTTCCATAAAACTAATGGAATAAAGCATAAGAATGCATGTCTTATTTTCCAAGTATTATACCAACATTATATATATATATATATATATATATATATATATATATATATATATCAAGGAAACCAAAACATTACTTTAGTTTTTGTACACACATACTATCATTTCCCACATACAAATGTATATTCTTTCCAATTAAAGATGATACAATATTACATGCATATACATGATCTTATTGCGAAAGAAACTAACATCATAATTATGATAACATAAAAGAAATCACAGTTTTTTTCTTCTAAAGAAATATAACTGAATAGCTCATTTATCCATGGATTTATTAAATAACTAATCTTTACCAACACCATGGTAATCTATCCATGGATTTATTAAATAACTAATATTTAAAAACATCATGGTAATCTATTCATGGATTTATTAAATAACACACCAATACAAAATCCCTTTTAAAAAAAACAAGCATCCTATCTTTTCTTAATAAAATGCATATGCAATATATATACATATATATAAAAGATAAGTTACTTATCTTTTAGTATTATAGATAGTTATATTTTCTTTATGAAACATTAACATAATAAAAAATATTTATATACATATGATAAAGTATTTTTTTTACTAAAAAAAACTGGGTTAAGTTCTATGTATGCATCAAGAGTTATTCACCAAAAAAAACTACTCAACTTTTCTTGGATAAATACTCTTTGAAATTGTTTTTATTCTTGAATAAATACACTTTGAAATTGTTTTTAATAAAGAAAAATACTTATCTTGCTAAGCCAAATCCTCCATTTGAACAACATATGCTTTACCAATTTAGTTCTCTTTCTCATTCATTGGGTTGCATTCCAGCACTGCTTCTCCCACACGCCAAACTCACAAGATTATGCACGCATCCACATGCTCCAACCCTTTCACCAATTCATCGCAGCTCCTCTCACGAGCTCTATGTTTATAGACCCCAGTTCTATCCACAAAGCTCTCGGCTATGGCTCTTCCTAATCAAGCTTTAGCCTATGGCTCTTCCAAATCAAATGCGGCCCTCCGAGACTTACCACTCACATGCTTGAAACTCAATCTAGTGGGTAGCTGGTTGATGGCACCAACAGAAAATGTGGCTCACACTCATCCACACGGCAATTCAGCCATAACACAAATTCAACTCCAACTTGTGGGGCTGGGGCGCGATGGAGCCTGATACCATGTTAAAATTAAGAAATAATAAACATGAAATCAATGATCAGCTCCCATGTGAAGCTAGCTTATCATGAGAGTGTGCAGGGAACTACCATTTATTTGCTCTCAAGGAAAATGCCAACAAAAACTCAAATGGCATTCATGAGATCTACCACTCCCGCCAGCGCAATATCTCCCACGCTGCCCTCTCTTAAAATAGATTTACCATGTGTAATTATGTAAGGTTGAGTAGATTGTAACATTAATACTATATAAAAGAAATAGAAACAAAATAACACTTCAAAAGAAAAAATAAAAACAAAATAAAATTTCGTGTGATTTACCGACAAGACTCATTGCACAAACTTATGATTTAAGACTGAAATCCATTCCTTCTATTAATTTTACGTAAGTTATAATTTACTCAACCAAATTCTTTACACAAACATTATGTATATATGTAATGTAAAAAAGTTTGTAAACATTTATAATGGTGACTCAATTGTAATCAATATATTTGTAATAATTATCTTGGAGTTATGTTAAATATATGTGATAAATATATAAAAATATAAATAAATTGGAGTATGGTAAATAAATAAAACATATTTTTATATTTCATATCTATGCTAAATAAATAAAAATATAAATAAACTAGAATTATGGTAAATAAATAAAATATTTTTATTATTAATACTATGGGCTAAATACCATGAGGCAAATACCATATTTATAAAAGAGGTATGGTTAATAAATAATTTTTTTTATTACTAATACCATGGACCATGGGCCAAATACCATATTTATATAAGAGGTATGGTAAATAAATAAATATGAAGGAGGTATAAAGAGGTATGGAATACAAATAAAAATTTATGAAATAGGATTAGAAATCATGTTATTATATACCAAACATATGAGTCAAATACCATGGCAAATAAAGAAAGTATGGTAAATAAATAAAAATATAAATAAATGAGAGATTTGATATATAAATAAAACCTAATTTTATATTAACTCCATGATTCCTACTATATTTAGAAATAATAATAAATGTCAAATTAAAATAGATCTAAACTAATTTAGAAACAAAATTAATCTAACACTGAAATTGTAATTCAACCTCATATAAAAAAAATAATCAACCAACACTTTTCTATTCAACATGATATTAACAATGTAATCCACCAACTCGTTTCTTTATTTCCAAGGTGTAAGCTTCTTCAACTAAGCTAGCTCTACTGGCATAATGCTTGAAAATTTGTTCCACGGACATAAACCTAAAAATGATTACTTACAATTTGGATTCTAAGGCATTTTTAATTTTTTTTCCCAATCCTTGGTCTCTCCAATGATATGCTTAGGTAGTATCATTTGCAAATGTGGGACTAACAGCTTGTACGTTTTCCGGATCGATACTATTGCCGTGGTATGTTCAACGATTACTTTTATATCAACTTTTTGACTTCCGGTGAAAAGTGAACATATCCATACAATTGCAGCAGCTTGTGTGGCTGGCAATGAACGTAACCCAAAACTATGATTCGCAACTATTGTGGCCATATCTTCTGCACACTTCTTTTGTTCCGAGTCAAAGTTGAGGACATTGCATAGACGTATAATATGAGCCCTTAAACGTTGGGTAACCATTAATGATTCACGAGACACATCCAGATTATTTGTACTCTCACCACATTTCCCATTTCCATCATCTTTATTCAGATCTACAAGTTCATTTTCATTGGCATCTGCAGCTTCCTCTTGTGGCTGAGATCGGGAGCCAGTGAGAATCAGTCTAGGGCAAGCTTCCTCTGGAACAATCTTAGTAATAAATTTCAATGCTTTGAAGATATCTTTCTTCTTCACACCAGTTTTCTCTGCAACTTCTTCCATTGTTTTCATTTCGTCATACTGTCTACCGGCAATGTAAAGGCATGCGGCAAATATAGCGCTGTGGTTTTTCGTGCGTATACTTCCCTTTGTTTCAATCATTTCTTTCAGAATTTTTTGGGCACGATCAATAACTTTGTCAGAAGCTTTCAGAGCAGAGCCATACTTGCCAATATCCATGAGATAATCGATTATTGTATCCTCTTGTTTTCTCGAAATGGATCTTTTTTCTGTTTCCATATTGAGCGAATTCCCTTCCACCCGAACACTCTGCTAATTATCAGATCTCAAACCCTTGCGAAAGAATAGTCGAACAAGAAACGCTCTAAACTTACTCCCCAGCTCCTTATAGTCTATACGCATCGTCAATCATAATAGTTATTTGTTGCGTGCTTCAATCATCCAAGTAATTTTATTTATCCGAGTCAGCTCGGCCTAGCCCTAGCCCGTGTAGTCCTGGAGGTCATGATATTTGTCGGCTGGTTTAGAAAATGTTTTATTTATTGTCATTTTTTTAATATTAATTCCAGAAATGATGCATGCATATTTCAATGGGATGTTATTACGTTGTATTATATAATAATAATTTGTCTTATACTGAACCCTATAAACATTACTTGAGTACCATTTTTTATTCAAAGAATCAAATACATCAACACATGATGCGTAAATGAGTTTATTATAAGATTTGGGTTGGAATTTTAAAGTTGAAGATTGAAGTCATAATAGGGAATTCAGATAAAGATAGCATCTCATTGTGATTAGCCTCAATTTAAGGTAGCTCACACTAGTTAAAAATAAAGAATAAAATATCTAATGCAATATCTTAACTATTTTTGAACTTTCAAAAGAATAAATTTAATATCAAAAACGTAAAGCATCTTTTTTTCCAACAAAATGTTTTTTATATTTTAACCTTATTAATAGGGTGAATTCCAATAACAAGTTTAATAAGGTGAAATTTTGATGCTCTGAGAAGGAATTGAATTAACTATAAAATCCCAATTGTCTTTTGCCATGATTTAGTATAAAAACTTTTTTACATTTAACTAACAAATGAGTAAAGTAATTTAACTTTATTGTTCTTAGCAACTCTTAAACTTCTCAATTATACTATTGTACGAAAATATTAATATTAAAATCACATATTCTTACAATTTGATTGGCTTTTCTTAGATTTTCCACAATGTAATATGTACAAAATTTAATTTGAGAAATAAGTTTTATCCTAAAAAACTAAATTTAATAAAGCAATAAAGAATAGCGTTTTTGGATCTATAGTTATTCTTTTATTCTAATAGAAATATTAAAATATTAATAAAATTCAACTAATAATTCCATAAAATTGTATGGATTAGTGAAATTTTATATTTATTTCATATATATTATAAAAATTGGCAATTAAGTTTTAGTATCTAACACTCAAGTTTTGGATGTAAAATCCATTATATTAAATTTACCCTCATATGTTTGGAAAGTCACACTTTGGCTAATGGGTAGTCCTCTTAACACATGTTCATTGTTGGAGATGAATATATTGTAGTGATAGGTGACATCCCTGCATAGGAAGACCATATTGGGTTTAGGTTGCTGAGTAGTTGAGGAGAAGCAGTGGGAAAATTGATATTTTTTCACAAGTGGAGTTGTAAACAACTCGAGAGGAGTCTCGATGTGTTGTGCCCTTGATGGATGAAGGGACAATTAGAGTGTATATTAGATATCTGAGGTTCAATGGCCATATGCACTTAGAGAATTGATAGAGGCAGGATATGCACATCGGGAGCCGAAGGACTCGGTAGGTATAGGGTACGACCGAGAGGAGTTATGAGAGCATGGTACAACTAGATGGCTAGATTATATTGTTTTTTATCTTGTACTAGTGGATGTGTGTAGGCCATTATCCCTAGTACGGGAGCCCTAGACTATTGTATTATATTAGTTTGATTAATAAAACAAATTTGGGTTGAAATTTTGTAAAACGTTGTCTACATTTTGTGCATGTGTGATTTACTGCTTTATATTTCCATTGTGAAAAGTTGTTCATTGTTGAGATTCTTGGTTTGGTAGCATCATATATTTTAGGACTCTATCATATATCCATGGCCATGGAAATTCAACATGGTATCGTAACGTATCTAGCTAATTTGCAGGACACTGAATTATAGTTGAACAATGAAGCAAATAAGATGGAGTTGTGGCTATCTAGATAATGGAGTAAAGGGTTCAGCTGAAGACATGGAAATGTGGTTTTGAATGGCTTGGAAGCAATATTAGCTAGGAGTTCTCGTGGATTGATGTTGAGCCGAGTGAACAACAATTTTTTGTAGGGTAGGTTGTTGATCATGGATTTCCTTTTATTTTTCATGGATGGTTGGGACAACTTGACAATTTGTTTAACATGGATGAGATGAGGTTGATTGAGATGGGTTCTTCTGATGGAATGCATATTGGCACACTAGAGTCTTCATCAGATCATGATGTTGTATATCTAAGATTGGTGGGATTTTCATGACTAGTATTTGATCCTCGACAATGAGTGCTTGCAAGGCTAACTAGAACGTGGATATCATGTAGGTTCAGAGAGAGTAGCCCTATGGAGGTTTGGGACCTTCAGGTTCAAATGTGAAGAGGGAGAGACACAACCAATATCGACAGGTTCATTTACAAGATATGTTGCACTGATGGATGCTAGATGGGATAGTATCGCTAGATGATGATGGTTACTTCCTAGTATTGGAAGTACCTCCCACAATAAGGGGGAGTGTTTAGTTTTATGTAGCTTGGGAGGTAATCCAAGCCCTATTGTTTGAGTTTGGAGGTCAAAGCATCACAAGTGGTCTTGTGGGCTTCAAACCGAAGCTTTGATGTTTTCCAACCATCAATTTTTGGGCCAACACCATGATTAGTTTTCGACATGTGATGGATGAGGATGATATTTTTTGTTGAGATGATTCCAACGCAATGAGAACCATCTTATTTCGAGTTTTCATTTAGGAGAAATAAATTTTTGAATTTGACAAGTAATTATTCATTTTCAAGTCATGTAGGTTTGAAGTAAAATTTAACCAGTAGATGTGTCTCTTCACTAATTCATGGAGCCCCTTATTTGGATATCAATTGAGGGTGAATGGATGTGTTTTAAGCACCCATTTTTCAAAATTTTCTCAAGAGAAGAACTTGATTGAGAGAGGAGACTATCTGGCATTATCCGCAGCAAAAGAAGAACCCTAGGCAATGTGATAGATATGGAATAAAATTATGTTATGAAGGCCAAGTAGTATGAGGTTGGCGCGGACTATCTTTCGCCTAAATAAGTGATCCATTTTTGTTGTCTCTAGGGTTGAGGAGGATAGTCGCTAGGCCAAGTTCATGAGGGTAAACACGTTGTGGTTTTCAGTTTGTTTGGGGTAGCTTTCGAGGATTTTCTCACGGCTGGAGGGTTGTTGTACTAGGTCACAGGCCATAGCACATAACTGAGCTACATAGTAGGTGTTTCAAGCTGTGGCATCTATCCCTAGAAGTAGGATGGGTGAGGAGGAGACCTATTAGGTTATGTCATAGCCCTTTAAGGGCCTATTTTATGGGTGTAGGAAGGATTTAGGGCTACTGCAAGTGCCCTAACTAGTTGTCATGAACAACAAGGTACAAAGACATTGGCATCAATGTTTTTGGAGGCATGTGGGTCAAAGAATTTAACTAGCTTATCTTGAGCAGCTTCAAGAGATCTTAGGAGCTATTTGGAGGAGCCCACATGGACTACTGGGAAGCCTACCAAGTAGCCAAGGTGAGAGTAGGCACATCATATTGGAAGGAAATAAGATAGCGACAAGGAGAATTGCATATGTTCCCTTGGATGACAGTTGGATATATGTCCTAGGTGAGCACATATTGATGTGTCGAGATTTTTGCAATATATCCTTTATTATAGAGAAAAGGGCATATTGGTGGAGTTTTTTGGTAGACATTTGTAAGGGTCTTATAGGTGTGGAGATTGGGAACTTATGGTTTGTTGGAGGACGACATGACAGTGTCCAAGTTGGATCCAAAGTGAAGAAACTTGATGGATAAAAGAGAAGAAAAGAGATATGAAGGCCTTAGAAATAAGCCGCTTCGAGGGGGAAACCTCCAATACATTACATGAATGAAAAATTATTGGATGATACAAATGAAAAAACCTCCTTTATATATATAGGAGTCCATGGGGCCACAATGTAATCCTAGCTGAACTAACAATAATAAATTAAGGGCACAATAATAACAATATGGGGGTTACAGGGGTACCACAATAACAATAAGGGGGGCTACAATAACATAAGAAGGGACTACACTATTAATATAGGGACTTAACATGCCCCTCTCCTTCAAACAAGTGTTTTCCTCAACGCTTGATTATTTCTTGATGCTTCTGTATAAAATTATCATCCTCCCATGTGGAATCTTCTACAGGAAAGTTCTTCCACTTGCTAAGATACTATAAAATTGATCGTAATTGTCGATTTTTTGTTTTTGTGACTGCTTCATAACTTCTATCGATGTGATGTTGATCTTCTTATTGTTTCATTAGATTCTACACCAAAGTTAGGTTATCCTTTGAGAGTTGGAGAACTTGTTGTTGATGATCGATGTGATCTTCCACTAATTTATCATCCATATTAGCTATTATTTGATCCTTCAAACCATCCAACTTAGCCTCCATTTCTTCTTTTAAACCATCTATGTCATCTTCGGTTGCTCTTCGTAAGATCAAAATTTGTTGCACTTGGTATCGTAATTTTGATATCTCATACTACAATTCTTCCTCTTCATGCGTCATAGTATAGATTTTTGAGGGATTAATGGGTATGGAATTATTTTTTGGAGGCATTATAGAACCCAATACTAATATCTATCTTACAATATGCCCTTGGAATCAATTCAACTTGATTCTTCAAACAAGACTTATGCAACTCAGAAAAAAAAGACACACCTTTTAATTGCTTTTGAGGGGCTCGATATTGAAATTTAATTATCTCTATAATTTCAAATCCTCAATATCTGAAATTCAGCCCTGTAGTACCCCTCTGAAGCTTCTTTCAAATGCCACATGTATGATCTAATTTTTATTCTTCAAGGCAAATTTATGTCTAATCTCCCACAATGACCCAATTTTGGAATGGTTCAATACATTGAACTTGTACGACTTGCCACATGCCATCGTTTCCTCCTTTGGCTCTAAAATTGATAGACCGAAAACTAGAGTCCATGTACTTGCAGCCACTTTCTAAAGAATTCCAATCCGATGCTCAGAGAGAGAGAGCTATGAATATTTTCCCATGATCACCTATTTGAGATGAAATTCATAAGCCTAAAAAAGCCCTAAATTCCATAGATCATATCTCCAAAAATATTGCGAACCAATATCTGAAATTTTTTGACGATGTTCCTCAGGACTACAGATTTGCACTTTAAAATTTTCAGCTTCTAAACCTTCCTAGAAAAAACTTTATTAGGAAAATACCACGATGACTTTTTTAGTTTAAATTCAAGAGCCTGCAAAATGACCTAAATTTCATAGATCATATCTCCGAAAATATTGTGAACCAAGCTTGAAAATTTTGCAAAGATGTACCTTAGGATTTTGGCTTCGTACTCTAAAAATTTGAGATTTTGAACCTTCGTAGAAAAAACATTATTATGAAAATACCACGATGACCCACTTAGGTTAAATTCAAGAGCCTGCAAAATGACCTAAATTGCACAGATCATATCTTTGAAAATATTGCGAACCAAGCTCTGAATTTTTTTTGACGATGTTCCTAAGGATTTTGGCTTCGCACTCTAAACATTTGAGATTCTGAGTCTTCATAGAAAAAAAATTATAGTGAAAATTCCACGCTGACCTGTTTCGAGTAGCGAAACCCTAGAATCTCAAAGTTTTGATACCAAATGTTGTGAAGCCAGCTCCAAAAATAGAAGAAAAGAGATATCAACACCCTATAAATAAGCCACCTTGAGGGGGCAACCTCCAATACATTACATGAATGAACAATTCTTGGATTATACAAATTACAAAACCTTCTTTCTATATATAGGAGTCCATGGGGCCATAATGTAATCCTAGCTGACCTAACAATAATAATTTAGCGGCACAATAATAACAATATGGGGGTTACAAGGGTACAATAATAACAATAAGGGGGTTACACTAACAACAATAAGGGACTATACTAGTAATATAGGGACCTAACATGCCCCTCTCCTTCAAAAAAGTGTTGTCCTCAATGCTTGAGTGGCCCTGGGTATTTCTGTATAAAATTCTCATCCTCCCATGTAGAATCTTCAATCGGTAAGTTCTTCCACTTGATGAGATACTCTGAAATTGATCGATTTCGTAGCTGTCGAGTTCTTGTTTCTGTGACTGCTTTAGGTTCCAATATGATTATTCCTTCCTCATCAAGTTCTCGCAATATTGTTTGAACTGGAAGATTTTCACCTATAACCTTCTTAAGCATGAAACATGGAAAATTGGATGCACTCGTGAAGAAGCAGGAAGCTCCAATTCGTATGCCATAGTGCCAATCTTTTGCAACACCTTGTAAGGACCATAGTACTTTGGCGATAATTTATTATCCTTCTTAGCTTTCTTGAGGGACATTTTTTTGTATAGTTGTAGCCGTAAAAATACCCAGTCTCCTACATAAAAATTTCTCTCGCTGTGATCTTCATCTACCTGTTGTTTCATTTGATTTTCTGCCAAATTTAGGTTATCCTTTAAGAGTTGGAGAACTTCTTCTTGATGCTTGATGTGATATTCCATTGCTTGAACCTTCGAATTTTCCCTTAAAGATGATGTGATGCATGGTGGATGATATCCATAAAGTTCCATAAATCGGGTCATTTTTGCTGCAGTATGGAACTAAGTGTTATACCACCATTCAACGAGAGGTAACCACTTGACCCATTGTGTTTGTTTATCAGATACACAACAACGAAGATATCCTTCCAAACATTTATTTACTATCTCAGTTTGACCATCATATTGAGCTATGAGATAATTGAGTACCGAAATAAGAAAATAACTTCGTCCAAAAATTTCCAGTAAAAATGGGATCTTTGTCGCTCACAATAACCCTTGGGTTTCCATGTAGCTTTTGAATTATGTCCATAAATGTAGTAGCAACTGTACTTTCTTTAAATGGATGAGATAATGCAAGAAAGTGTGCATACTTGGTAATTCTATCAACTACCACCATGATGACACTCTTTCCTTCGGACTTAGGTAAACCTATGATAAAATCCATTGAAATATCCTCCCATTGTTGACTTGGAATGGATAAAGGTTGTAGAAGTCCCAGGGTTTTAATTGTCTCAACTTTATTCTGCTAGAAAACCAAACATTCTGTCATAGACTTTTTAATATCATATTTAATGCCATCCCAAAAAAATTCTTTCTTCACCCTATGGTAAATTTTTAAAAATCCTGAGTGTCCTCCTAAAGGAGAAGTGTGCAACTCCAAAAGAATATTTTGTTTTATTTGGGAATTCTTACTAAGATATGAACGATTTTTGTACCATAAAGAATCATTTTTCCAACTAAATGTATCAGATGTACTAGGATATTGCTGCAACTTTTGAATGGGTTTCCATACTTCTTTTTCCTTCTTCCATTCATCTCTTACTTTGGTTATGAAATCTGGTTGGATAATAGAAATGGGACAAAGAAATGCTTCCACCTCTTCATTCTTTCATGAGAGTGCATCTGCAACAACATTAAGCTTCCCTTTTTTGTAGATTATTTCAAAGTCATAACCGAACATCTTTGTAACCCATTTTTGTTGCTCTTATGAAGATAGTCTTTGTTCCAAAATGTGTTTAAGACTATCATGATCAATTTTACCTTGAAGTGTCTTCCCATTAGGTAAGTTCACCATTTCTTTAGTGCATGCAGTGTTGCTAACATTTCCTTCTCATAAATAGGTCTCTATAAATACTTTTATTTGATTTGACGGCTTTCAAAAGCAATGGATCTTCCTTCCTGCATTAAAAAAACACCAATTCCATTTCTTGAGGCATCACATTCCACAATAAAGGTTTTTGTAAAGTCTAGCGTAGATAAGACCGGTGCTAGGCACATTGCCTCTTTAATATGTTCAAAGGCCTTTGTTGCTTCAGGAGTCCATGAAAATGCATCTTTCTTCAATAATGTTGTTAGAGGTGCTGCTATTCTCCCATAATTTTTAACAAACTTGTGATAATACCCTGTTAACTCGGGAAATCCTCGCAACTTCTTTATGGTTGTGAGGAATTTCCATTCCTTAATGGATTTAATTTTGTTAGGGTCTAAATTAACACCCTCATGTGATAGAATATGACCCAGATATTCCACCTCTTGTACTCCAAAGAAACATTTGGATGTTTTTGCATATAATTGTTTCTCCTGCAATAGTTTGAGCACCTGGTCAACATGTTCAACATAATCCTTCCAAGACCTATTGTAGATTATTATATCATCAAAAAATACTAGCACAAATTTTCTAAGAAAGGGTTTGAAAATGGAATTCATCAATCCTTGAAATGTAGAAGGTGCATTGGTAAGGCCAAAAGGCATGACCAAAAATTCATAATGACCCTCATGAGTTCGAAATATATTTTTGGAATATCTTCAGTCTTCATTCTAATTTGATGATATCCTAAACGAAGATCCAACTTGGTAAAATAAATTACTCCATATAATTCATCCAATAATTCATCAATCACAGGAATGGGAAATTTATCTTTGATGGTGAGCTTATTGAGCTCCCTATAATCCGGAAACATGCGCCATGATCCAGCCTTCTTGTGTACCAATACTACAAGAGTAGAGAAAGAACTTTTACTAGGTTGAATTATACCCGCCTCTAACATTTCTGCAATCATACATTCTATTTCGCTCTTTTGGACATAAGGATATGTATAAGGCCTGATGTTTGGAGGAACACTTCCTGGAATCAAATGAATAGAAAGATCATGATCACGAATAGGTGGGAATCATTTTGGAGTTTCAAACACCTTGGAATGAATGTCCAAGACTTGTTGGAGATCTGCAAAAATAGATGATTTTGATGTTGGAACTTCTAGTCCGCATAATTGTGTAATTACGCCTCGTTGTTCTTTCTTTAGAAGATTTTTCATGGCATTAGAGCTTATTATCTTTCATGGCTTCCCTGCAATACCCTGTAATTCGACTTTCTTTCCTTCTAAAAAAAATTTCAAGAAAATTTCTTGAAAATGAAAAGCTACCGTCCCCAAAGATTGTAACCATTATACTCCTAGTACAACCTCAGCACCTCCCATAGGAATGGAAAGCATTGGAGTATTCAATACATATTCCCCCATGGTTTTCTTGATATTATGGCATTTTCCAGAGCAATTTATAGTTCCTCCATTTTCAACCATCACTTGACATTCTGGTGCTGGGTATAGGAAACAATTCAATTCCTTGGCTACTTTACAATGAATAAAATTATGGGTGCTAACTAAATCAATCAACACTATTACCTTTTTCTTCTTGATATGTCCTTCTATCTTGAGATTTTTAGGAGTGGTAATTCCTTCCAATGCATTACACGATATGGTCAGATTCATTTCTTCCTCTTCTAGGGCTGGTTCCTAGTGTATATCCTCTTCTTGTTCATTTTCTTCTTCCTCTTCAAAATCTATGTAAAATAATTTATTCTCAGCACACTTATGACCTTTAGTGTATTTGCTATCACAATTGTAGAAAAGCCCTTTTGCTCTTTTCTCTTCCAATTTTTGTGGTGTCAACCTTGTAGGTTGTGGAAATCTAAGCGTAACAACACTTCCTTCTTTATAGAAGTGAGTAGTAGGCTTCCTTGTTGCCATAATTTTACATTCAATTTTTCTTGCCAAACTAAATGCCTTCTCCAACAAATCAGGTTTCAAAAAACGAACTTCATGTTGGATGTTATCCTTTAAATTACCTATGAAGAGATCAATCCTGTGTTCCTCTGGAATATCAGTTGCCCTTATATTCAATTTTTGGAAGTCCTCAATGTGTTGCCCCACTAAACCCTTTTTTTTTAGATTTATCAATTGGCTAAAGAAGGTGTTGCTCTTTGTATCCTTATAATGTGCTATCATTTCCTCTGTAAAAATTGACCAAGTGACAATTTTTTTATGGGAGCAAAGCCATCCATACCATAAAAATGTATTTTTTTCTAAATGTAAAGTTGCAGTGCGTACCTTTTGTGTGTTTTTCACATTATGGAGATCAAAATATTGCTCCATCTGTAGTATCCATGTTACAGGATCCTTTCCATCAAACTTCCTCATATCCATTTTTGGAATATGGTGGTTCTTCCTACCAACATTAGAGTTTATGAAATCACGATTAACATTTATTTTGTTCTCATCATGAGTTTCCTCTACTATCTTTTCACCATTAGGAAACATTTCTTGTATCAACTTTGTCAAACCTTCCATGTCTGCTTTTAGATCATTCTTCATGTTTTCCATGTTGTCTTTAATTTTTTCATCGATCTTAGCTTCCATGTCATCCATCTTAGATTCCATGCCTTTCTTCAAACCATCCATATTCGCTTCCATGCCTTTCTTCAAAACTTCCATTTAATTTTTTGTTGCTCTTTGTGAGAGCGAAATTCGGTGCACCTGCTCTTGTAATTTTGATAGATCATGTTGCAATTCTTGATCTTCATGAGTCATAGTAGAGCCTTATGAAGGCTTAATGGGTGTTGAATTATTTTTAAGGGGAATTTTTTAGAACCCAATACTAATATCTATTCTTTAATATTCCCTTGGAATCAATTCAAATTGATTCTTCAAACAAGACTCATGCGATTCGGAAAAAAGAAAAAAAAAACACCCCTTTTTCTTGCTTTTGAGGAACTCGGTATTGCAATTGGATTATCTCTGTGATTTCAGCTCTTCAATATCTGAAATTTGGCATTGAGATAGCCTTCTGAATTATATTTCGAATGCCACAGGTCTAACTTGATCTGGATTCTCGAAGGCAATGTTATGTCCAATCTCTCATAATTACCTAATTATGGACTGTTTCAATAGAGTGAAATTGTACGACTTGCCATGTGTTGTTGTTTCATCTTTTACCTTTGAAATTGATATAAAAGAAACTACAGTTTGTTTACTTGCAACTAATTTTTACGGCACTCCAATCCAATGCTTAGAGAAAGAGCTATGAATATTTTCCCACGATCACCTCTTTGAGATGAAATTTAGAAGCCTGAAAAAGAACTACCTTCCACAGATCATATCTCCGAAAATATTACGAACCAAGCTCTGAAATTTTCGACGAGTTTCCTCAGGATTTCAACTTCGCACCCTAAAAATTTTAGATTCTGAACATTCATAGAAAAAACGTTATAGTGAAAATGCCACGATGACCTGTTTAGATTAAATTGAGGAGCCTGCAAAAATACCTAACTTCCACAGATCATATCTCTGCAAATATTATGAAACAAGCTATGATATTGTGCAACGATGTTCCACAGTATTTCGGCTTCACATCCTAAAAATTTCAGCTTCTGAAACTTTGTAGAAAAAAAATTATGGCGAGAATTCCATGATGACCTGTTTGGAGAAGTGAAACCCTAGAATCAAAAGCTCTGATATCAAATGTTGTGAAACCAGCTCGAAAAAGAGAATAAAAGAGATATCAACGCCTTATAAATAAGTCACTTTGAGGGGGAAACCTCCAATAAATTACATGAATGAACAATTCTTGGATGAAACAAATTACAAAACCTCCTTTCTATATATAGGAGTCCATGGGGCCACAATGTAATCCTATGGGGCCACAATGTAATCCTAACCGACCTAACAATAATAATTTAAGGGTACAATAATAAAAATATGTGGGCTACAGGGGTTCAATAATAACAATAAGGGGGTTAAACTAACAACAGCAAGGGACTATACTAGTAATATAGGGACCTCACATGCCCCTCTCCTTCAAACAAGTGTTGTCCTCAATGCTTGAGTAGCTCTGGGTGCTTCTATATAAAATTCTCATCCTCCCATGATCCAGATTTATGCAGGAATGCAATAGAATAAACATATAGCCATAAATACAGAGATGCAGTGGAAATAACACTTCATTTCATTAATATCAAATAACTAAAATGTGCTTACAGACAGAATGGAAATAAAACTAGCTAGGGTGCTGGTAGCTATCTCTGAGAAGAGATGTGGTGGCTAAAGGCCTCTGAACTGAGTTACAATGAGGCTCGAGGGCCTACTTGTTATTTAGAGACAATGGGAAATCCTAAACAGCGAAAACCCTAACCCTAGGAGATGAAACGCCAAAACTATGGGCCCCGTTTGGGTAAATAAGTGTTTCAACTTCCCAGGGGCGTAACTTTGGCATACGATCTCCGTTTGACGCGTACCATACCTCGTTAGAAAGACCTATCCGAGGAATACAAATTTGGAATGAGAAAAATTAGTCCACGAACCCATTTTGCTCTTATTTTTCCCAAAAAACGTTGTTTAGGACCTCAAAACGGCTCCGGAAGTTCAGGACCCGAAAAACTGCTAAAAATAGTAAACTGTGCCGAAAATGAAAAACTGAAAGAGACAATGGTGGAGCCCCAAGTGGAATAGGCAGGTGACCACCAATAGCCACCTGGATCATTCCTCCCCCCTTAGGAAGCAATGGTCCCCATTGCGTTAATTTCCTTCATGAGATGAGGAAATTTCTGCTGAACTTGGTCCCTCGTGAACCACTTTCCTTGGTGCAGGAATTGGCCAGCTTTGACAACCTGATATAGTTGGATCTTCTGTTGGCAAGCGTTCTTGATTTGCATGTCCATGATACAATCTGTGGTGGCCTGTTCCATGCAGTTTGGATTTAACTCTGTTGGTGTGAGTTGTTCTACAATGTCCGAGGTGTCCAGTAGAGGTGGGAAGTAAGGACGAAGGTGATCCACATTGAAGACTAGGTGGAGACCAAGGAATGGTGGAATACTGAGCACAAAGGCATTATTCCCTACAGCCTTGGTGATGGTGTACGGCCCATATCAGAGAGGGCGAAGCTTGCAGTGGGGTCCAGTGAGGCACTCCTTCTGCAAATGTAGCCATACTTTGTCACCCACCTGGAAGTTGTGTGGCACCCGATGTTGATCATGGCGTTGCTTGTACTTGGCATTGGCTCTGTTCAATATATCATGAACCTGTTGGTGGATGTGTTGAATTCGCTCGATGAAGCTACTTGCTTTGTCAACTTCAGACTGGACATGAGCTGAATTGGCCTGAGCAGCTGCAAATGGCATGGCTACATCAATGGGACATAGTGGCTGGAATCCCAAGCCCACCTGAAAGGGGCTATGGCCGATTGAACTATGAAGAGCCCGATTATAACTATGTTGTACATAGGGGAGGCTCTCATCCCAAGTGCGTGGATTCTTTGAATTTTACATGTGTAGAATGTGTACAATCATTCTGTTGACGACCTCTGTCTGGCCATCTATTTGGGGATGGAAAGCTGTGGACTTGGTGAGCTTGGTATCCAACATTGACTAGAGGATCCAACATTGACTAGAGGCTGGACCAAAATGTGTTGAGGACCCTGCTATCCCAATCTAATATGATAGACTGTGGGATCCCAAAGTGCACCCACACTCGTTCAAAGAAGAGTTTAGCAGTGGCTTCTACAGTGATATTCTTCTTGCAGGACGCCATAATGGCCATCTTCGAGAATCTGTCGACGACCACGAAAACACAGTCATTTCCCTACTTAGTAGAAGGCAGGCCCGACATGTAATCCATGGAGATGGATTCCCAAGGTCGACTAGGGGTAGGTAGAGGAGTATATAGGCCTTGCTTCTTGATGGTTGGTTTGGCAATGGCACAAGCAGTGCAGGATCTGATGTGATTCTCGACATCCTTTCGAAGGTTCGGCCAACATAAATACTTCTGCAGGATTGATACTGTTTTCTCGACCCCAAAATGCCCAGTGACTCGACTGTAGTGTGCTTCCCATATCATCTTGGCACGCTCCCTTGAAGGAACACAAAGGTGTCCCATGTGACATAAAAGTGCATCTTGGAGGTGAAAATTTGGAACTTGCGTACCCCCCAAGAGTGCCTTGTAAGTGTGGCCGAATTCTGGGTCACTCTCATAGAGAAGCAGCCAATCAAAAGTCTCATGCCCACAAGAGTTGAGCATAGTGGTGAGCGCCACGATCGGTGGTCGGCTGAGGCAGTCTGCAACATGATTGGTGCTACCCTTCTTCTACTTGATGTTCAAATGAAACTGTTGTAGATATGTGGACCACTTCTGATGGTGATCATTCTGCAACTTCCCTTGTGTTTGTATGAATTGCAGGGGCCGGTGGTCTATGTGGATGATTGTTTCCTTCTCCAAAAATGTAATGCTTCCATTGTCGACAAGCTTGCACAATGGAATAAATTTCTTTGTCATAAGTGGGATACTTGCGAACTATTTCAGACAATGTCTCACTTTGAAATGCCACTGGATGTCCCTGTTGAGTAAGAAATACCCCAATAGCATAGTCAGAGGCATCTGTCTCAATGTCAAATGGCTGTTGCAAGTCTGGTAAGGTGAGCATTGGGGCAGAACAGAGGCGATTTTTAAATTCTATGAACGCCTTCTGTTGAGGTTCCGACCAAAAGAATTTTGCTCTCGCTCCTCCCTTGGTGACTTAACTCAAGGGCCAAGTGATATGAGAGAATCCCAACACGAACCTCCAGTAGAAATTAGCAAGACCCAGAAAGCTGCAAAGCTCTGTTATAGTGGTTGGGGCTGGCCAATCCCGAATGACTTGGATCTTGGCTGGATCCACATGCACCCCCCTTTCATCAATAATGTATTCCAGATATTGAACCTGTGTCATGCCAAAAGTGAAATTCTCCAAATTGGCACACAACTTGTGTTGCCATAGCATTTGGAGGACTTGTCGGATGTGGTGAAGGTGCTCTTCCCAAGTCTGGTTGAAGATCAAAATGTCATCCAAGTACACCACTACAAATGAGTCGGTGAATGGCCCCAAGATGTCATCCATCATCCTCATGAAGGTTCCAGGAGCATTCGTCAACCCGAAAGGCATGACCAGCCATTCGAAAAGGCCTTCCTTGGCTTTGAAGGCAGTCTTCCACACATCGGAGGGTTCAATTGGTACCTGGTGATACCCAGACTTCAGGTCGATCTTGCTGAAATATTTTGCACCATTGAGTTGGTCCAGAAGGTCATCAATCCGTGGGATTGGGTACCTATTCTGGACAGTGATCTTGTTCAGCGCCCGATAGTCAATACAGAGTCTCCAAGTCCCATCCTTCTTCTGTACCAACATGATCGGGCTCCCACAGGGTGATGAACTTGGTCTGATGTGACCTTTCTGCAACAGCTCCTGAATCTGCCTCTTGATTTCATTATTCTCTAGAACAGAGCATCGATAGATTGGTCCATTAGGTAGTGGCACACCTGGGGTCATATCAATTGGGTGCTTGACCTGACAGTGCAGAGGAACCCCTGTGGGTGAGGTGAATATGTCCCCATACTCCTCCAAAACCTTATCCATTTGTTGTTCTCGTGCAGACGAGCCCTGTCTGGAGGTCGTGGCCACAGTCTTCTTCTTGCCCTGGGGGTGGATCATCAGGAAAACGAATTTCCTGGTTTGGGAAATGAGCTTACTGCATTGTTTTGCAGTAACCAAAGAGATAGTGGCAGGAGGTGGTACCTTTGGTATCCTGTACAACTTATTTCCCAAAGTAACAATAAAAACACGAGGTCAAGACTCATACACAACATGATGCTTCCACAAGTATGGTTATCCCAATAATACATCAGAAACATCAATAGGAGAAACGTCACATAATACCTCATCCCTGAAGGGCTTGATGCTATAGGGAAGGCGACACTGCTGGCTGACGCGAAGATCTCGTCCTTGGTGAAGCCACCCGATGGTGTATGGATGTGGGTGAGCCATGGTCGGCAAGCCCAACTGCTTCACAGCATCTGCTGAAATGAGGTTCTTTTGGCTCCCATTGTCCACAATGAACTGTATCGGGGAGCCCTTTACCCACATCTGGGAGTGGAAGAGACGTTCCTCCTCCTCTGGATCTTCCGGTTCCTCCTTCTGGATATTTGTAGTGGCAAAATTAGCATTGGGCTCCGCATCAATAATCTGTTTCCTTTTTTCATTCCCCTTTTCTGGTTCTGATTCGGAGTCAGAGCATGCATCTGACTCAGAAGCCCTCATCTTGGCCACTAGCGACTGCTTGGCTTGACACTCACTTGTGTTGTGAGTGGAGCTCTTATGGAACTCACACCACTTTCCCGTGTCCTTCTTTGGCTTTGCGGTGCTGTTCTTTTCTTGTGGCTTCAATGAGTTGTATTTAGCCACCATGCCTTGGCTCTATCCTTTGTTTTGTGGTTTGGAAGCACCTTTCCATTTCTTTTCATTCGCAGATCCAAAGTCTCGCTTCTTCTGCTTGAATTTCTACTCAATATTGGCAGCATACCGGTATGCCGTACCAAGCGAGGAGATGTTGAGGAACTCCATTTCCTCTTGAATATATCTGTGCAGACAGCTACGATACTTTAGCACCAGATGTTTCTTTGAATATTTGATACCCAACTTTGTGTGCAGGGTATGGAACAGATTCGTCAACTCATGCACATCTTGATCCCTTTGTTGTCGCAGCGTGGTCCATTGTATGTACTTGTACTCATAGCTCCCCACGGGATAGTAGTATTTCTTGAGGGCGTCTTGGAAAGAATTCCAAGTTTGTACAGCCGATAATAGAGAGGGTTCTGTCTATTCCTTGTTCTCACAGTAGGTTTCCCACCAGTCCTTAACATGGAGGGTAGCTTTGAGGAGTGCAAAGATAATCTTCTACCGGTCTGAAAAGTCATGAACTGAGAAATATCCTTCTAACAGATTCAACCATCTATCTATGGCATCTGCGTCTATTTGAACCTCAAATATGGGAATGTCAAAATTTACTTGTACATTAAAAGGAGTCGCACCTCCAGAGTGGCTGCTGGATGCAGATGCGCCGCCGGTGGGTAGCCGTTGAAGGATCTGAGCAAAGTTATCCATCATTGCGTTCCTTTATTTTTCGAGGGCCTCCTCAAGCAATATTTTGATAGGATCTCTTGCTCCCTCATATTTCTTTTCGTCCCCCATGGGCGTCCGTCGAGGTTTGCGAGGCTGATCTTGCAAAGGTTCCATGAGATCGAGCCCTAGCTCCTTATACCTCGACCTCGTTGGGGACATGCAAAGAAGGATCGAGAAAAAGTAGACTGCTCTAATTCCACTTATCCGGATTTATGTAGGAATGCAACAGAATAAACATATAACCATAAATACAAAGATGCAGCGGAAATAACACTTCATTTCATTAATATCAAAGAACTGAAATTTGCTTACAGACATAATGGAAATAAAACTAGCTAGGGCGCTGGTAGCTATCTCTGAGAAGAGATGTGGTAGCTACAGGCCTCTAAACTGAGTTACAATGAGGCTTGAGGGCCTATTTATTATTTAGAAACAATGGGAAATCCTAAACAGCCAAAACCCTCACCCTAGGAGATGAAGCGCCAAAACTATGGGCCCCATTTGGGTAAATTGGTGTTTCAACTTCCCATGGGCGTAACTTTGGCATACGATCTCCGTTTGATGCGTACCATACCTCATTAGAAATATCTATCCGAGGAATACAAATTTGGAATGAGCAACATCGGTCCATGGACCCATGTTGGTCTCCGTTTTCCCAAAAAACATCATTTAGGGCCTCAAAACTACTCCGGAAGTTCAGGACCAAAAAAACTGCTAAAAATAGTAAAGTGTGCCAAAACTGAAAAACTAAAAGAGACAATGTTGGAGCCCCAAGTGGAATAGGCAGGTGACCACCAATATCCACCTGGATCATCCCATGTAGAATCTTCAGTGGGTAAGTTCTTCCACTTGATGAGATACTCTGAAATTGATCAATTCCATAGCTGTCGAGTTCTTGTTTTTGTGACTGCTTTAGGTTCCAATATGATTTTTCCTTCCTCATCAAATTCTGACAATATTGTTTGAACTGGAATATTTTCACCTGTAACCTTTTTAAGCATGAAACATGGAAAACTGGATGCACTCGTGAAGAAGAAGGAAGCTCCAATTTGTATGCCATAGTACCAATCTTTTCCAACACCTTGTAAGGAGCATAGTACTTTGGTGATAATTTATTATCCTTCTTAGCTTACTTGAGGAACATTTGTTTGTATGGTTGTATCCATAAAAATACCCAGTCTCCTACATCAAAACTTCTCTCACTGTGATGTTGATCTGCCTGTTGTTTCATTCGATTTTGTGCCAAATTCAGGTTATCCTTTAATAGTTGGAGAACTTATTTTTGATGCTTTATGTGATCTTCCACTGTTTGAACCTTCGAATTTTCTCTTAAAGATGATGTGATGGATGGTGGATGATATCCATAAAGTGCCATAAATGGGGTCATTTTTTTTTGCAGTATGGAAGGAAGTGTTATACCACCATTCGGTGAAAGGTAACCACTTGACCCATTGTGTTTGTTTATCAAATACAAAACAATGAATATATCCTTCCAAAAATTTATTTACTATCTAAGTTTGAGCATCATATTGACGATGATAAGATGAGCTATGAGCTAATTGAGTACCCAAACAAGAAAATAACTTTGTCCAAAAATTTCCAGTAAAAATGGGATCTCTGTCGCTCACAATAACCCTTGGGTTTCCATGTAGCTTTTGAATTGTGTCCATAAAAGTAGTAGCAACTGTACTTGCTTTAAATGGATGAGATAATGCACAAAAGTGTGCATACTTGGTAAGTCTATCAACTACCACCATGATGACACTCTTTCCTTCAGACTTAGGTAAACCTGTGATAAAATCCATTTAAATCTCCTCCCAACGTTGACTTGGAATGGATAAAGGTTGTAGAAGTCCTGGGGTCTTAATTGTTTCCACTTTATTCTGCTGGCAAACCAAACATTCCGCCACAAACTTTCGAATATCAGATTTAAGGCCATCCCAAAAAAATTCTTTCTTCACCCTGTGGTAAGTTTTTAAAAATCCTGAGTGTCCTCCTAAAGGAGAAGTATGCAATTCCAAAAGAATCTTTTGTTTTAGTTGGGAATTCTTACAAAGATATAAGTGATCTTTGTACCATAAAGAATCATTTTTCCAACTAAATGTATCAGATGTACTAGGATCTTGTTGCAACTTTTGAATGAGTGTCCATACTTCTTTGTCCTTCTTCCATTCATCTCTTTCTTCAGTTATGCAATATAGTTGGATAATAGAAATGGCACAAAGCAATGCTTCCACCTCTTCATTCTTTCTTGAGAGTGCATCTGCAACAACATTAAGCTTCGCTTTTTTGTAGATTATTTCAAAGTCATAACCCAACATCTTTGTAACCCATTTTTGCTGCTCTTCTGAAGATAATTTTTGTTCCAAAATTTTTTTAAGACTATCATGATCATTTTTTACCTTGAAGTGTCTTCCCATTAGGTAAGTTCACCATTTTTTTAGTGCATGTAGTATTGCTAACATTTCCTTCTCATAAATAGGTTTTTTTAAATACTTTCCTTTGATTGGACGACTTTCAAAAGCAATGGGTCTTCCTTCCTGCATTAAAACAACACCAATTCCATTTCTTGAGGCATCACATTCCACAATAAAGGTTTTTTTGAAGTCTGGCATAGCTAAGACTAGTGCTAGGCACATTTCCTCTTTAAGATGTTCAAAGGCCTTAGTTGCTTTAGGAGTCCATGAAAATGCATCTTTCTTCAATAATGTTGTTAGAGGTGCTGCTATTCTCCCATAATTCTTAACAAACTTGCGATAATACCTTGTCAACCCGAGAAATCCTTGCAACTACTTTATGTTTGTGGGGACTTTCCATTCCTTAATAGATTTAATTTTCTTAGGGTCTACCTTAACACCCTGGTGAGATACAATATGACCCAGATATTCTACCTCTTGTACTCCAAAGAAACATTTGGATGTTTTTGCATATAATTGTTTCTCCTGCAATAGTTTGAGAAACCTGTCAACATGATCCTTCTAAGACTTGATGTAGATTAGTATATCATAAAAAAATACTAGCACAAATTTTCTACGGAACGGTTTGAAAATGGAAATCATCAACCCTTGAAATGTAGAAGGTGCATTGGTAAGGCCAAAAGGCATGACCAAAAATTCATAATGACCCTCATGAGTTCAAAATGCTGTTTCTAGAATATCTTCAGTCTTCATTCTAATTTAATGATATCCTGAACGAAGATCCAACTTGGTAAAATAAATTGCTCCATGTAATTCATCCAATAATTCATCAATCACAAGAATGGGAAATTTATCTTTAACAGTGAGCTTATTGAGCTCCCTATAATCTGGACACTTGCACCATGATCCATCCCTCTTGTGTACCAATACTACAGGAGCAGAGAAAGAACTTTGACTAGGTTGAATTATACCCGCCTCTAACATTTCTACAATCATACGTTCAATTTTTCTCTTTTGGACATAAGGATATATATAAGGCCTAGTGTTTGGAGGAACACTTCCTGGAATCAAATGAATACCATGATCATTATCACGAATAGGTCAGAGTCCTTTGGGAGTTTCAAACACCTTGGAATGATTGTTCAAGACTTGTTGGAGATCTGGAGAAATAGATGATTTTGATGTTGGAACTTCTAGTGAGCATAATTTTGCATTTATGCCTCATTGTTTTTTCTTTATAAGATTTGTCATGAAATTAGAGCTTATTATCTTTCCCAGATTCCCTACAATACCCCGTAATTTAAACTCCTTTCCTTCTGAAAATAATTTCAAGAAAAGTTCCTGAAAATTAAAAGCTACCATATCCAAATATTGTAACCATTGTACTCCTAGTACAACATCAACACCTCCCTTAGTAAAGGAAAGCGTTGGAATATTCAATACATATTCCCCCATGGTTAGCTTGATATTATGGCATTTTATAGAGCAATTTATAGTTCCTCCATTTGCAACCATCACTTGACATTCTAGTGTTGGGTATAGGAAACAATTCAATTCCTTGGCTACCTTACATTGAATAAAATTATGGGTGCTACCTGAATCAATCAACACTATTACCTTTCTATTCTTGATATTTCCTTCTATCTTGAGAGTCTTAGGAGTGGTAATTCCTGCCAATGCATTACACGATATGGTCAGACTCATTTCTTCCTCTTCTAGGGCTGGTTCCTAGTGTGTATCCTCTTCTTGTTCATTTTCTTCTTCCTCTTCACAATCTATGTAAAATAATTTCTTCTGAGCACACTTATGACCTTTAGTGTATTTGCTATCACAACTGTAGCAAAGCCCTTTTGCTCTTTTGTCTTCCAATTTTTTGTGTGTCAACCTTGTAGGTTGTGGAAATCTAGGTGTAGCAACACGTCCTTCTTTATAGAAGTGAGTATTAGGCTTCCTTGTCGCCATAATTTTACATTCAATTTTTCCTGCCAACCTGAATGCCTTCTCCAATGAATCAGGTTCCAAAACACAAATTTCATGTTGGATGTTATCCTTTAAAGTACCTATGAAGAGATCAATCCTGTGTTCCTCTGGAATATCAGTTACCCTTATATTCAATTTTTGGAAGTCCTCAATGTGCTGCCCCACTAAACTCTTTTGTTTGAGATTTATCAATTGGATAAAGAAGGTGTTGCTCTTTGTATCCTCATAATGTCCTATCATTTCCTCCGTAAAAATTGACCAAGTGACATTTTTTTATGGGAGCAAAGCGATCGATACCATACAAATATATTTTGTTCTAAATGTAAAGTTGCAATGCGTACCTTTTGTGTGTTTTTCACATTATGGAGATCAAAATATTGCTCCATCTGTAGTATCCATGTTATAGGATCCTTTCCATCAAACTTCCTCATATCCATTTTTGGAATATGGTGGTTATTCCCGCCAACATTAGAGTTTATGAAATCACGATTAACATTTATTTTGTTCTCATCATGAGTTTCCTCTATTATCTTTTCACCATTAGGAAACATTTCTTGTATCAACTTTGTCAAACCTTCCATGTCTGCTTTTAGATCATTCTTCATGTTTTCCATTTTTTCATCGATTTTAGCTTCCATGTCATCCATCTTAGATTCCGTGCCAGCTTCCATGCCATCTATCTTAGATTCCACGCCTTTCTTCAAACCATCCATATTATTCTTTACACCATCCATCTTAACTTCCACGCCTTTCTTCAAAACTTCCATTTCATTTTTTGCTGCTCTTTGCAAGAGCGAAATTTGGTGCACTTGCTCTGTCAATTTTGATAGATCATGTTGCAATTCTTCATATTCATGAGTCATATTAGAGCCTTTTGAAGGCTTAATGGGTGTTGAATTATTTTTACGGGGAATTTTTTAGAACCCAATACTAATATCTATTCTACGATATGTCCTTGGAATCAATTCAAATTGATTCTTCAAACAAGACTTATGCAATTCGGAAAAAATTACACACCTTTTTCTTTCTTTTGAAGAGCTCGACATTTATTGTATTATCTCTATGGTTACATCTCTTCAATATCTAAAACTTATCACTGAGGTAGCCTTTTGAATCCTCTTTTGAATGCCACAAGTCTGAGTTGATTTGGATTCTTCAAGGTCAACTTATGTCCAATCTCCCACAATGACCTAATTATGGACTGTTTTAGTAGATCAAAATTGTACGACTTTCCACGTGTCACTATTTCTTCTTTTAGCTCCGAAATTGATAGAAAAGAAACTACAGTCCATGTAGTTGTGGCCACTTTTTATGACACTCCAATCCGATGCTCAAAGAGAGAGTTATGAAGCTTTTCTCACGATCACCTCTTTGAGATGAAATTGAGGAGCCTGAAAAAGCACTACCTTCCATAGATCATATCTCTGGAAATATTACGAACCAAGCTCTAAAATTTTCGATGAGTTTCCTCAGGATTTCAGCTTCGCACCCTAAAATTTCCAGAAACGTTATAGCACAAATGCCACGATGACCTGTTTAGATTAATTTGAGGAGCCTGAAAAAACACCTAAATTCCACAGATCATATCTCCTCAAATATTGCAAACCAAGCTCTGAGATTGTGCAACGATGTTCCTCAGGATGGCTTCGCACCCTAAAAATTTCAGCTTCTGAAACTTTGTAGAAAAAAATTTATAGCAAAAATACCATGATGACCTGTTTAGAGTAGCAAAACCCTAGAATCCAAAGCTCTGATATCGAATGTTGTGAAACTAGCTCCAAAAAGAGAAGAAAAGAAATATCAACGCCTTTGAAATAAGCCACTTCCAGGGGGTAACCTCCAATACAATACATGAATGAACAATTCTTGGATGTTACAAATTACAAAACCTCCATTATATATATAGGAGTCCATGGGGCCACAATGTAATCCTAGCCGACCTAACAATAATAATTTAAGGGCACAATAATAACAATATGGGGATTATAGGGGTACAATAATAACAATAAGGGGGCTACGCTAACAACAATAAGGGACTATACTAGTAATATAGGAACCTAACAACTAAGCTATGTAGTAGGTGTTTCAAGGTGTGGCACCTATCCCTAGAAGCAGAATGGGGGAGGAGGAGACCTACTAGGGTATGTCGTAGCACTTTAAGGGCTTTTTTTTTTGGTGTAGGAAGGATTTAGGGCTACTACAAGTGCCCTAACCAGGCTTCATGAACAAAAACATACAAAGACATGTCCATCAATGTTTTTGGAGGGATCAGGGTCAAAGAATTTAACGAGCTTATCATGAGCAGCTTGAAGAGACCTTAGGAGCTATTTGGAGGAGCCCACATGGACTACTGGGAAGCCTACCAAGCAGCCAAGGTGACAGTAGGCACATCATAATGGAAGGAAAGAGGATAACAACAAGGAGAATTGCTGATGTTCCCTTGGATGATAGTTGAATAGATGTCCTAGGTGAGCACATATTGATGTGGCCAGATTTTTGCAATATCTCCTTTATTATAGAGAAAAGGGAATATTGGTGGAGGTTTTTGGTAGAAATATGTAAGGGTATTATAAGTGTGGAGATTGGGAACTTATGGTTTATTGGAGGACAATATGACAATGTCCAAGTTGGCAATCATTACTATTGATCCGATATATAACAGAGTGAAGATTCATTGAATCTTCATCTGTTCATTGGCTTTCAACACTTTCCTCATCAGTATCATATATAGCCTACATTGGCTCATCACATTCTTGGAGTTGTTGGTCACTATCTTCTTCCCATAAATCTACTGATGGTGGTCCTACAAGCTTAGTTTCCCCTTGGAAAAAATCATCATCAGATAGATCAAAACTAGGAAAATCATAATTATAAGCAATGTCACCCATCAAATCCATTGGATTTTTAGATAATTTGCAAGTTCATTTTCTTATTTAAACTCTTGCTTATTATACATGGTTTGCATGTAACTCATGTCTTGCAGTGAACTACTTTGCTTTTCCTTAGGACAAAGTGTAGGTCCTTTCCAATCATCCTTTCTAGTTTCGACCTCATGTTCTTTCTCCTCTATGTTTAGCAAGGTGTTGGCTGTCTCTATCTATCTTTCCAGCTTGTTTCCAGCTTGTTTTCTACAAAGATCAACCATTTTTGCTCTGTTTGGTCCTTCTTTATTGCTTTTAATCTTTCCTCCCTATACCTCAGGTTGTATTCGACAGTAATTGCTATGTTTTGAATTTCCTCCAGGCTCAAAGGCTCTCTTCCTCTTATATGGAATTCCACCTCAAGATCAAAAGAACTTGGATAGTGCAATAAATCCCATCCCAAGGGTGGTTTTATCTTAGTAGGTATTGCACTATATACCTTATTAAACCTAGCTAAAAAATTTTGTACTGTCTCTCCTGGTTGTCTTCTCAAATTCTAGTATTCTTCTAGGATGAGGAAGACATTTCTTGGGAATACCCATCTATCAAGGAAAACATGAGAAAACTACTGAATGATGCTTACAGCTGGAAGGCTTTTAAACCAACTCTTGACATTTCCTTGTAGTGACAAGGCAAACATTCTAATACGCATGTCATCTTCTTCTACTTCATACAAGTCAAGTAAATCTTCAAGATTTTGAACATGTTGCTCAGCAGTGGTATTTTTATTTTCTCCATCAAAAATAGGTAGATTATTTGTAAGCTCGGTAGGAAGAGGTTGGAAGATAAGAGGAAAAAATGGAGGCTTATATCTTTCTATGACCTTTGTGGGTGTAGGTAATGCAACAAGAGGCTCATGACTTCTTGAAGTTTCTTTAGGAGAGAGAGATACAACAAGACGCTCTGGTTCCACTTGGTCTTTCACAGGTGTATGGGTCGGCTTATGGTCCAAAGACTGAGGTTTGAGATCTTTCCCATACTCAGTAAGGATATCATCTTTGTACACTTGATTAGGCTTAAATTAGGACATAACATAGTGATAGATAAAAAAAATGAATTCTTTAAACCAAATCATGCCTAAATGTTCTATCCTTCAATGATGTCTGGCCATATTTCAGGTTCTTCCTCCAGTGGAGTCTTTGAGAATTATGGAGTGTGGAGTCACCAGGTGGATGAATGTGAATGTTTGAAATAGGATGCTATCCACCATCAGCATTTGAATACCAATTTAACCAGATATTTTGAGGGCTCAAGAGTGTATCGGGTATAACTTACTTGGAGTCCCCAGCAAAGTCGCCATTATGTTGGGGTTCTAGTGTTTTGGCCAGATTGGCAAGACCAAAAGACTAGACAAAATCAAAACCACTTTCGGATCCTAAGATCTAGCCCTTCTGGATTAAGAGAGCGATCTCTCCATAAACGCAAAGAATGATATGTCTTTCAAGCTCAAATTGAGGTATTAGGCTAGGTATGAAGCACAAGGGGTTTTTTGATTTGTTTGCTTGGTTGGATTGGTTGGAGATCATTAACTGAGAAGGTCATATGGAATGAAAGGAACGAAGTAGCAGGATTTTTTGGCAAAAGAAGATAGGTCAAGAAAGTGTCAATCCATTGGGCTATGGAGTCATGAAAGGGAGTTATTTGCATAACAACTAACCAAGGGTTTGCATAGGGAAAGTCATCTATACTAAAGGATCTTTTAGATAGATGGTGAGATGGAACATTAAGGAATGAAGTGAGAGAAGGAAAGAAACCCAAGTGCAGTCTATAGATTAAATAGGACTTTTAACCTATCCTACTTTGACATACTCAAAGGAAACTCGCAATGAAGACACAACGGGTAGCTTAAGATCAGGTCAAAGTTCATTTAAGTCCAGGCCTGTTTTCAGCATACTCTCAAGGAAAACTTTAAATATTAAACACGGAAATAGGCCTGAGATCAGAGAAGGACTTTTAACCTTCAATGCTTTGACACTAGCTCAAAGGGAACTTAGCAAGTCCAATCTGTTGGAAAAGGACCCTAGTGGATAGGGCTAACTTTAAATCCATGGTATCCCAATTCTTTCAGCTTAAACCCAGCAAGACCATCCAAGCAGAAAACTCCAGTTTCAAACATCAGTAAGCATGGGCTAGACTAACATCTTTGACTGGTTAAATTATATGAATTTTCTCCTAGATAAACAATAAGCAGAAAACATCAAAGATAAGAAGAGCAGGAAAGCATTAGGGTACCATGCATGGGTAAATCCTAAGCCTGATTTATTGATTCTTATCAAAGAATAAGGGACAGTATGATTAAATGTGAAATAAGTAAGGAAAATATCACCCGTAATATAGACCAGGATCCTGTGAAATTTGCTTGTTCAATTGATGTGAAAAACTAGCTACGTACTTTGATCTCAATGGCTATTACAGTCCAAACTTTCTCCTCCCAGCCTACTAAATTACAAACTACTAAGGTACCTCCCCTAGTAATAGTTCTACAATCAAATGAATCCCTATAAACCAACAACAACAACAACAAATTCTTCAGGAGTTCTTATAGGAGAATGAGGAAGTGGAAGAGTGGAAGAGATAGTTGGCCCAATTAAATGAAGAATTTAATGTTTTTCAACCTTTAGGATGCCTGATGGATAAGCAATGACAGTGCTCCATGCTTCATTAATGGTCCTTTGCTTGTATTTTTACTCTGGCTATCTATCTTTGACCTTTGGAATGCAGGTTTTCCATACCATAACTGCTGCTTCTACTCTTTGATGTTTAATGTACGAGAAAATTGGCTTTAGGGCTACCTCTTATGTTTGTAATAACTCTGTTGACAGTCAGTAATATTTGAAATAAATTTTCAGTTGTCTTTAGGCAAATGTCCTATGTTATGTCAATAACCAAGCCTTCCTTGATTTTTGTGAGGCTGTAGGTGTCTTTTAGTAGCTGGAGAGGTTGGCTTTTGGTGCTGGAGAGGGTTCAATTGGCCTCTGAGTGGTGGTGGAGGCTTTCTCAAAATGACAGATGTCTTTGTCTTTTTCTGAAACATTTTTAGTTCACTTTAGGTATATTTTTTAGGCCTAATTAGGATTTGGTCTTCTTTTCAGGTCTTCATGCTGCTTAAATCACTGGATTATGTCCTTAATCTTCAATAATAGGCTCAAATCCTTCCATTTCTTCCACTGATACACTTTGCCACTTCTTTTTCTGATTCGTATGTGGTGTCTGTGTAGGCTAAACGGTGTGGTAGGGTTTGAATAGTTTTTGAAACTGATATTTAATGGAAATCATCTTTAAAATCCTTTCTGATGCGTTCTCTGCAATCTTTGGTCCTGGGACTAATATTATTTGTTTCAGAATACCCTATCTGTGCTTGTGTGACAGAGTGCATTTTATGATCTTATACCCTGTAAAAACATAATAAACACATTGAAAATCCTTTTGGGAGTGGGAGGGGAATACTGTGGAGGCTCGTGGAGGATGAAGAGCAGGGGTGAAATGGTGGATGCAGGGGAAAAAATGGTGGAAATCGGGGCAAAATGATGAAAATCAGGTCTGATTGAGATCTGTGGTGAGGACGATTTTGGGCCGTCATATTGGGTCAATCCCTGGAAATCAACGGTCGATATTGATTTATGAACTCCTTTGGTGGATGGATGAAGGAATGGTGGATGGAGGGTGAAAATATATTATGGTTGTCGGATGAAGAAGGGGGATGGCGGGGATCAGGCGAGGAGGTTTTTTGAAAAGATAGGTGGAAGGTAAATGAAATGGGGAATGGTTCAATCGGGACCGTCGGATTAGAGGATCCAACGGTCCGGAAACATTTGGGAAATTCTTGGGGGCATAAATGAATGTAGCAAGGGAAAAGGCGAAAACAAATCCGGGCCATCAGATCAGTTTGATCAACATCAGAGATTTAACATGAAAACTTAATGCGAATGGTGGTATGCGGAAAACTGAAATGGTTTTCATGCAAGGTCGGAGGCAGTTTACGGTTTTACCCAAAGCTGCGCGATAACATAGATCGCATGATGCGTTGCAAAGAAATACCACCAATATCACGCGATTTCAGAGTGTTAACGGTCGGACAGTAGAATTGCGCGATATGTCTTTGAACTGTTAGATGTGGGATGGGGGGATCTAACAGTGGAGATGTCCGTGCGATGGGAGAAGGTGCATGGGGTGGGGTGAGCCATCGGGTTTGATAGCAGCTGTCAGATCTGTGCCTTGGACGGTTGAGATTTTTTGTATAGGGCGGGGTTAAATAAACAGGAAAATGAAAAGGGAAAGCGCCTAATTGTGTGTAGGTTGTCGATCTGTGGAGATCGATGGTCCTTGTTGACACAGATCATGAACCGTCAGAGGTGAATAAAACAAGGGAAAAGGCGTTCTGCATGGGTTCTTTTGGCCTTTTAAGCACTTGACCACTTGGCTTTAGGTCTCACGCGAGGGGGGCTAAACAGGATAAGCCCTTGGGGGCTCAACTCTTTGAAATGAGCCAAGAAATGCTTTATATTCCTTTTTAAAGGGTTTTTGGACTTTTTAGTGCCTGGTAGTGGGCTGGGGGTTACATGAGGAACAGGGTTAGGCCACATAAGCACCTAGGGGCTATAAACTTATTATAGTGCAAAATAGGGTATTTTAGCCCAAATTCAATGTTTTTGAAGGCTAAAGAAAGGTCTTGGTCGGGAGAAAAAGGCATTTTTAAACCATACCAGTCATAATATGAGGTTTAAACAAGGTTTTGAGAGGGTTATAAAGTCAAATGGGGAAATTTTGAGGGATTTTATGAGGGAATGAGGATGTGAAATGAGGGATTTGGAGGGATGAAATAGGGTAAATGGGAGCCTTTTTTACGGCAATTTTCTTCACAAATAGTGAGGATTTTTTAAATAGAAACAACAATGAATATTCTTCAAGGAGCAGAGGACACATAGAGGCTTCAAGGATGAAAGCTTTTCAAGGGAAATGTTTCTCTTGAAGGCTCAAAAGAATATTTAGCCACCTATTTTCTTGTCAAAAATTTATAGGTGGCTAACAATGGCTCCACATGGGGATCGCATCTTCTTGAAGGTGTCAATAATCTCAGAAAATAATCTTTGGAAGTAGGCCAAATGCCTGATCTTGACACATCCATTCTTTCTTTGATCAGCTGCCACAAATATGATGGATATTATATTAGCATTCCAACAACTACCTACCCATTTTATTGTCCTAACATTTTCTCTTCAAGGTGCATTTGGACTTGCGAACCTTTTACATCATCATTTTTTTGCAAAACAGGAAAATAAACCTATTCTACTGCTACCCTTATTTCTCCATGAGACAAGGTTAGACAGTTGGCCTCATAGCTTCTCTACCTACACTAATATTTTCCAGGACTAAACTGTCTAGGAGATTTCTTCTCTACATTCTAAGACAGAAATTGAAAAATAGTCAAGCCAAGATTAGACTGTCTAGCTTGCTGTGGGCCATGGCATAAAGACAAAAATGCTCATGGATTGATCTTTGCAGAAATTTAAAACAACTAACTAATTGCTCACAGTTTTGAGCTTTATTGAGACTTCCTACCTACTCTACTCTACTTGGAAATCTCTGATGCTCTAGGTGATACAATAATGCCAGTGCAGCCAAACAAGCAGTAATAAAGAAGGACAGAGGAATTGATTGCTTTCTAGAGGTAACCATATGGTACTCTGCATGTGGGTCTTCAAAACTGAGGCCACCACCAGTGGCGACAATTTATGATGTATCTGGCTCTTGCAAAGGATCAATGCTTGAGAACTTGAGCCAATCTGGGCCTCCATATATTCTACCATAGGATCAGCAAAAATATGATATAAAATTTCTCCTTTAAGGCTTTCCATGACTAGTTGGCTATTTGCATCCTAGACAGTTTCAATCATTGCATCTGCAGTGAGGCCCCTACAATCATCCTTTTCCTGGTTGGGAGTATTTGGCAGGTAAGTGTCGACTAGAAATACCTCTTCTTCCTTTGGATAAAAACTAATATTTCTTTGAGAAAGAACTTCCTCCTCATCTTCATCACTTTCTAAGCCAGAAGACTCATCATATTTAATAGTGTTGTCCTCTGGTAACACTGGCAGGTTCTACCTGAGTGTACTGAATTCTGTGAGAAGATTATCTTATTCTTGAGCAAGGGATTCCTTGATTACCTCAACCCTTTCAAGAGAAGGTTCAATATATTCCTCTTGCTCAAGAGTTTCTTCATTGCTTTCTTCCTCATCCTCTGAACTAGAAATCTAATGACTTCCATATTCATGGCAATCATTACTAATGATCTGATATATAACAAAGTGAAGATTCATTGAATCTTCGTCTGTTCACTGGCTTTCAACACTTTCCTTATCAGTATCATATATAGCCTGCATTGGCTGATCACTTTCTTGGAGTTGCTGGTCAGGATCTTCTTCCCATAAATCTACTGATGGTGGTCCTAGAAGCTTACTTTCTCCTTGGAAAAAATCATCATCAGATAGATCAAAACTAGCAAAATAATAATTATAAGCAATGTCACCCATCAAATCCATTGGATTTTCATCAAGTCTTTCTTCAAAATAATCTGCAAGTTCATTTTATGATTTAAACTCTTTCTTATAATACATGTTTTACATGTAACTCATGTCTTGCAGTGAACTGGTTTTCTTTTCCTGAGGACAAAGTGTAGGTCCTTTCCAATCATCCTTTCTAGTTTCGATCTCATATTCTTTCTCCTCTATTTTTAGCAAGGTGTTGGTTGTCTCTCTCAATCATTCTAGCTTGTTTTCTACAGAGATCAGTTGTTTTTGCTCTGTTTGATCCTTCTTTATTGCTTTTAATCTTTCCTCCCTATACCTCAGGCTATATTCGACAGTAATTTCTATGTTCTACATTTCCTCTAGGCTCGAAGGCTCTCTTTCTCTTATATAGAATTCCACCTCAGGATCAAAAGAACTTGGATAGTGTAATAAAGCCCATCCCAAGGGTGGTTTTATCGTAGTAGGTATTTCATTATATACCTTATTAAACCAACTCTTAACATTTCCTTGGAGTGACAAGGCAAACATTCTAATACGTACATCATCTTCTTCTACTTCATACAAGTCATGTAAATCTTCAAGATTTTGAACATGTTGCTTAGCAATGGTCCTTTTATTTTCTCCATCAAAAAGAGGCAGCTTGTTTGTAATCCTGGTAGGAAGAGGTTGGAAGATAAGAGGCAAAAGGCTCGAGAGGTTGGCTTTTGGTGCTGGAGAGGGTTCAATTGGCTTCTAAGTGGCGGTGGAGGCTTTCTCAGACTGACAAATGTCTTTGTATTTTTCTAAAACATTTTTAGTTCACTTTAGGTCTGTTTTCTAGGCCTAATTAGGCTTTGGTCTTCTTTTCAAGTCTTCATGCTAATTAAATCACTGGACTATGTCCTTAATCTTCAATAACAGGCTCTAATCCTTCCATTTCCTTCACTGATACACTTTGCCACTTCTTTTTCTGATTTGTCTGTGGTGTCTGTGAAATTTCAATGGCATGGTAGGGTTTGAATAGGTTTTGACATTGATATTTAATTGAAATCATGTTTCAAACCCTTTCTAATGTGTTCTCTGCAATCTTTGGTCCTGGGACTAATATTCTGTGTTTCAGAATACCATGTATGTGCTTGTGTGACAGAGTGCATTTTATGATCTTATACCTTGCAAAAACATAATAAACACATTAAAATTCCTTTGGGGAGTGGGAGGGGAATACTGTGGAGGCCCATGGAGGATGAACAACAGGGGTGAAATGGTGGATGCAAGTGAACAAATGGTGGAAATTGGGGCAGAATGATGAAAATCGGGTCTGATGGAGATATGTGGTAAGGACGATCTTGGGTTGTCAGATTGGGTGAATCCCCGACAATCAATGGTTGATATTGATTAATGAATTTCTTTGGTGGATGGACGAAGGAATGGTGGACGGAGGGTGAAATTGTATTATTGTCCCCGGATGAAGAAGGCGGATGGTCGGGATTAGGCGAGGAGGTTCTTTGAAAATATAGGTGGAAGGTAAATGAAATGGGGAATGGTTCAATCAGGACCGTCGGATTAGAGGATCCAACGGTGGCGAAACATTTGGGAAATTCTTGGGTGCATAAATTAATGGAGCAAGGGCGGAGGCGAAAACAAATCCGGGCCGTCAGATCGGTTTGATCAATGACAGAGATTAAACATGAAAACTTAATGCGAAGGGTGGTATGCGGAAAACCGAAATGGTTTTCACGCAGGGTCGTAGGCGGTTTATGGTTTTATCCAAAGTTGTGCAATTCCATACATCGCATGACGCGTGGTAAAGCAATACCACCAATATCGCCCAATTTTAGAGTGTTAACGGTCGGACAGTAAAATTGCACGATATGTCTATGAACAGTTCGATGTGGGATGGGGGGATCTAACGGTGGAGATGTCCATACGATGGGAGAAGGTGCATGGGGCAGGGTGAGCCATCGGGTCTGATAGCAACCGTCAGATCTCTTCCTTGGATAGTCGATATTTGTTGTACAGGGTGGAGTTAAATAAACAAGAAAATGAAAAGGGAAAGTGCCCGATTGTGTGTGGGCCGTCGATCTATGGAGATCGACGGTCCTTGTTGACCCAGATCATGAACCATCGGAGGTGAATAAAACAAGGGAAAAGGCGTTATGCATGGGTTGCATTGGCCTTTTAAGCGCCTGACCACTGGGCTTTAGGTCTCATGCGAGGGGGGCTAAATAGGATAAGCCATTGGGGGCTCAACTCTTTGAAATGAGCAGAGAAATGCTTTATAGGCCTTTTCAAAGGGTTTTTGGACTTTTTAGCACCCGATAGTGGGCTGGGGGTTACATGAGGAATAGGGCTAGGCCACATAAGCAGCCGGGGCTATAAAACTATTATGGTGAAAAATAGGGTATTTTAGCCCAAATTCAGTGTTTTTCAAGGCTAAAGAAGGGTTCTGGTAGGGAGAAAAGGGTGTTTTTAAACCAGACCAGTCATAATATGAGGTTTAAACAGGGTTTTGAGTGGGTTAGAAAGTCAAATGGGGACATTTTGAGGGATTTGGAGGGATGAAATAGGGCAAATGGGGGCCTTTTTGATAGCAATTTTCTTCACAAACAGTGAGGCTTTTTTAAATGGAAACAACAGTGAAGATTCTTCAAGGATCAGAGGACACATAGAGGCTTCAAGGATGAAAAATTTTCAAGGGAAATGTTTCTCTTGAAGGCTCAAAAGAATATTTAGCCACCTATTTTCTTGTCAAAAATTTATAGGTGGCTAACAGTGGCCCCACATGGGGATGGCATCTTCTTGAAGGTGTCAAGAATCTCAGAAAACAATCTTTGGAAGAAGGCCAGATGCCTGATCTTGACACATCTTTTCTTTCTTTGATCAGTTTCCACAAATATGATGGATATTATATCAACATTCCAACAACCACCTACCCATTCTATTGTCCTAACATTTTCCCTTCAAGGTGCATTTGGACTTGCAGACCTTTTACATCATCACTTTTTTGCAAAACAGGGATATAAACCTATTCTACTCCTACCCTTATTTCTCCATGAGACCAGATTAGACAGTTGGCCTCATAGCTTCTCTACCTACACTAATATCTGCCGGGACTAAACTATCTAGCAGATTTCTTCTCTACATTCTAAGACAGAAATTGAAAAATAGTCAAGCTAGGATTAGACTGTCTGGCTTGCTGTGGGCCATGGCATAAAGACAAAACTACTCATGGATTGATCTTTGCAGAAATTTAAAACAACTAAATAATTTCTCACAGTTTTGAGCTTTATTGACACTTCCTACCTACTCTACTCTACTTGGAAATCTCTGATGCTCTAGGTGATACAATAATGCTAGTGTAGCTAGTCAAGCAGTAATAAAAAAGGATAGAAGAACTGACTTCTTGCCAGAGGTAACCATATGGTACTCTGCATAAGGGTCTTCAAAACTGAGGCCACCACCAGTGGTGACCATTTCTGATGTATCTGGCTCTTGCAAAGGATCAATGCTTGAGAACTTGAGCCAATCTGGGCCTCCATATATTCTGCCATAGGATCAGCAAAAATATGATATAAACTTTCTCCTTTAAGGCCTTCCATGACTAGTTGGCTATTTTCATCCTGGACAGTTCCAATCATTGCATCTCTAGTGAGGCCCCTACAATCATCCTTTTCCTAGTTGGGAGTATTTGGTAGGTAAGTTTTGACCACGAATACCTCTTCTTCCATTGGATAAAGACTAAGATTTCTTTGAGAAAGAACTTCCTCCTCGTATTCATCACTTTCTAAGCTAGAGGACACATCATATTTGATAGTGTTGTCCTCTGGTAACACTGGAAGGTTCTGCTTGAGTGCATTTAATTATGCAAAAAGATTATCATATTCTTGAGCAAGGGCTTCTTTGATTACCTCAACCCTTTCAGGAGAAGGTTCAATATATTCCTCTTTCTCAAGAGTTTCTTCATTGCTTTCTTCCTCATCCTCTAAACTAGAAAGCTGCTGACGTCCATCTTCATGGAAATCATTACTGATGATATGATATATAACAGAGTGAAGACTCGTTGAATCTTCGTCTGTTCACTGGCTTTCAACACTTTCCTTATCAGTATCGTATATAACCTGCATTGGCTCATCACTTTCTTGGAGTTGCTGGTCACGATATTCTTCCCATAAATCTACTAATGGCGGTCCTACAAGCTTTGTTTCCACTTGGAAAAAATCATCATCAGATAGATCAAAACTAGGAAAATCATAATTATAAGCAATTTCACCCATCAAATCCATTGGATTTTCAGCAAGTCTTTCTTCAAAATAATCTGCAAGTTCATTTCTTGATTTAAAATCTTGCTTATCATACATGTTTTGCATGTAACTCATGTCTTGTAGTGAACTGGTTTGCTTTTCCTAAGGATTAAGTGTAGGTCCTTTCCAATCATCCTTTCTAGTTTCAACCTCATATTCTTTCTATGTTTAGCAAGGTGTTGGCTATCTCTATCAATATTTCGAGCTCGTTTTCTATAGAGATTAGTTGTTTTTGCTCTCTTTGGTCCTTCTTTATTGCTTTTAATCTTTCCTCCCTGTACCTCAGGTTGTATTCGACAGTAATTTCTATGTTCTGCACTTCCTCTAGGCTCAAAGGCTCTCTTTCTCGTATATGTAATTCCACCTTAGGATCAAAAGAACTTGGATAGTGCAATAAAGCCCTTCGCAAGGGTGGTTTTATCTTAGTAGCTATTGCATTATATACCTTACTAAACTTGGCTGAAAAGTTTTGTACTGTCTCTCCTAGTTGTCTTCTCAAATTCTGGTATTCTTCTAGGATGAGGAAGACATTTCCTGGGAATACCTATCTATCAAGGAAAACTTGAGCAAGCTGCTGAAAATTGATGATGCTTGCAGCTGGAATGTTTTTAAACAACCTCTTAACATTTACTTGTAGTGACAAGGCAAACATTCTAATACGCACATCATCTTCTTCTACTTCATACAAGTCAATTAAATCTTCAACATTTTGAACATGTTGCTCAACAGTGGTCCTTTTATTTTCTCCATCAAAAGGAGGTAGCTTGTTTGTAAGCCCGGTAGGAAGAGGTTGGAAGATAAGAGGCAAAACAAGAGGCTTATATCTTTCTATATCCTTTGTGGGTGTAGGTAATGCAACAAGAGGCTCATGACTGCTTGAAGTTTCTTTAGGAGAGAGAGATACAACACGAGGCTCTGGTTTCAATTGGTCTTTCACAGGTGTATGGGTCTTCTTATAGTCCAAATACTGAGGTTTGAGATCTTTCCCATACTCAGTGAGGATATTATATTTGTACACTTGATTAAGCTTAAAGTAGGACAGAACATAGTGATAGATAAAAGCAACGAATTCTTTAAACCAAATCCAGCCTAAATGTTCTATCCTTCTATGAGGTGTGGCCATATTTCAAGTTCTTCCTCTAGTGGAGTCTTTGAGAATTATGGAGTGTGGAGATGCTAGGTGGATGAATGTGAATGTTCGAAACAAGATGTTGTCCACCATCAGCATTTGGATACCAATTTAACCAGAGATTCTGAGAGCTCAAGATTGTATCAGGTATAACTTACTCAAAGTCCCCAGTGGAGTCGCCATTATGTTGGGGTTCCAGTGTTTTGGCCAGATTGGTAAGAGCAAAAGACTAGACAACGTCAGAACCACTTTGGGATCCTAGGATCTAGCCCTCTTGGATCCGGAGAGGGATCTCTCCATAAATGCAAAGAATGATATGTCTTTGAAGCTCAAATTGAGATATTAGGCTAGGTATGAAGCACAAGGGGTTTTTTGATTTGTTTGGTTGGTTAGATTGGTTGGAGATCATTAACTGATAAGGTCATATGGAATGAAAGGAATGAAGTAGCAAGATGTTTCAACAAAAGAAGATAGGTCAAGAAAGTGTCAATCCATTGGGCTATGGAGTCATGAAAAGGAATTACTTGCATAACAACTAACCAAGGGTTTCCATAGGGAAATTCATCTATACTAAAGGATCTTTTAGATAAATGGTGGGATGGAACATTAAGGAATGAAGTGAAAGAAGGAAAGAAACCCAAGTGTGGTCTATAGATCAGGTAAGGAATTTTAACCTATCCTGCTTTGACATACTCAAAGGAAACTCTCAGTGAAGACACAATGGGTAGCTTAAGATCAGGTGAGAGGTGATTTAACTCCAGGACTGCTTTCAGCATACTCTCAAGGAAAAATTTAAAGATTAAACACAGAACTAGGCCTGAGATCAGAGAAGGACTTTTAACCTTCAATGCTTTGACACTAGCTCAAAGGGAACTTAGCAAGGCCAATCTGTTGGAAAAGGACCCCAGTGGACAGGGCTAACTCTAAATCCCCTATATCCCAATTCTTTCAGCTTAAACCCCGCAAGAACATCCAAGCAGCAAACTCCAAATTCGAACATCAGTAAGCATGGGCTAGACCAACATCTTTGACTGGTTAAATTACATGAATTTGCTCCTAGATAAACAATAAGCAGAAAACATAAAAGATAAGAATAGCAGGAAAGCATTGGGGTACCATGCAGGGGTAAATCCTAAGCTTGTTTTATTGATTCTTATCAGAGAGTAATGGATAGTATGATTAAACGTGAATTAAGTAAGGAAAACATCACCTGTAATATAGACCAGGATCCTGTGAAATTTTCTTGTTCAATTGATGTGCAAAACCAGTCACATACTTTGAGCTCAATGGTTGTTACAGTAACATTTCTACAATTGAATGAATCCCTATCAACCAACAAAAACAACAACGAATTCTTCAAGAGTTCTTATAGGAGAATGAGGAAGTGGAAGAGTAGAAGAGATAGTTGGCCCAATTAAATGAAGAATTTAATGTTTTTCAACCTCTAGGATGCTTGATGGATAAGCAATGACAGTGCTCCATGCTTCATTAATGGTCCTTTGCTTGTATTTTTACTCTGACTGTCTGTGTTTGACCTTTCGAATGCAGGTTTTCCATACTTCCATAAATGCTGCTTCTGCTCTTTGAAGCTTAATGTACGAGAAAATTGGCTTTAGGGCCGCCTCTTACATTTGTAATAACTCTGCTGACAGTTAGTAGTCTTTGAAATAAATTTTCAGCTGTATTTAGGCAAATGTCCTCTGTTCTGTCAATAACCAGGCCTTCCTTGATTTTTGTGAGGCTGAAGGTGTCTTTTAGTAGCTGGAGAGGTTGGCTTTGGTGTTGGAGAGGGTTCAATTGGCCTCTGAGTGGCGGTGGAGGCTTTCTCAGACTGACAGATGTCTTTATCTTTTTCTAAAATATTTTTAGTTCACTTTAGGTCTGTTTTCTAGGCGTAATTAGGCTTTGGTATTCTTTTCAGGTCTTCATGCTGCTTAAATCACTAGATTATGTCCTTAATCTTCAATAACATGCTCTAATCCTTCCATTTCCTTCACTGATACACTTTGCCGCTTCTTTTTCTGATTTGTCTCTGGTGTTTGTGTAGGTTCAATGGCGTGGTAGGGTTTGAATAGGTTTTGACACTAATATTTAATTGAAATCATGTTTGAAACCCTTTCTGACGCGTTCTCTGCAATCTTTGGTCCTGGGACTGATATTCTGTGTTTTAGAATACCTTGTCTGTGCTTGTGTGACAGAGTGCATTTTACAATCTTATACCCTGCAAAAACATAATAAACACATTAAAAATCCTTTGGGGAGTGGGAGGGGAATACTGTGGAGGATGAAGAGCAGGGGCAAAATGGTGGATGCAAGCGAACAAATGGTGGAAATCGGGGTAAAATGATGAAAATCAGGTCTGATGGAGATATGTGGTGAGGACGATCTTGGGCTGTCAGATTGGGTCAATCCCCGACAATCAACGGTTGATATTGATTTGTGAAGTCCTTTGGTCAATATTGATGGATGAAGTCCTTATGGTTTTACCCAAAGTTGCGTGATTCCATACATCGCATGACGCATGGCAAAGCAATACCACCAATATCGCCTGATTTTGGAATGTTAATGGTCGGACAGTTCAATTGCGCTATATGTCTGTGAACCCTCGGATGTGGGATGGGGGGATCTAACAGTGGAGATGTCTGTGCGATGGGAGAAGGTGCGTGGGGCGGGGTGAGCCATCGGGTTTGATAACAGCCATCAGATCTATGCCTTGGACGATCGAGATTTGTTGTACTGGGTGGGGTTAAATAAATGGGAAAATGAAAAGGGAAAGCGCCCGATTGTGTGTGGGCCATCGATTTGTGGAGATCGACAGTCCTTGTTGACCCAGATGATGAACCGTCAAAGCTAAATAAAACAAGGGAAAAGACGTTATGCATGGGTTCTTTTGGCCTTTTAAGCACCTGACCACTTGGCTTTAGGTCTCATGGGAGGGGGGGCTAAATAGGATAAGCCCTTGGGGGCTCAACTCTTTGAAATGAGCAGACAAATGCTTTATAGGCCTTTTCAAAGGGTTTTCGGACTTTTTACCACCTGGTAGCAGGCTGGGCATTACATGAGGAATAGGGCTAGGCCACATAGGCACTCGGGCGCTATAAAACTGTTATAGTGCAAAATAGGGTATTTTAGCCCAAATTGAGTGTTTTTCAAAGCTAAAGAAGGGTTCTGGTAGGGAGAAAAAGGTGTTTTTAAACAAGACCAGTCATAATATGAGGTTTAAACAGGGTTTTGAGTGGGTTTGAATGTCAAATGGGGACATTTTGAGAGATTTTAGGAGGAAATGAGGATGTGAAATGAGGGATTTGGATGGATGAAATAGGGCAAATGGGTTCTTTTTTACAACAATTTTCTTCACAAATAGTGAGGCTTTTTAAAATGGAAACGACAGTGAAGATTCTTCAAGGAGGGAGCAGAGGACACATAGAGGCTTCAAGGATGAAAACTTTTCAAGGGAAATGTTTCTCTTGAAGGCTCAAAAGAATATTTAGCCACCTGTTTGCTTGTCAAAAATTTATAAGTGGCTAACACCATCATTTTCATTCACATCTACAGGTTCATTTTCATTCACATCTGCAGCGTCTTGTGGTTGAGATTGGGAGCCAGTGACAATCAGTCTAGGGCAAGCTTCCTCTTGAATAATCTTAGTAATAAATTGCAATGATTTGAAGATATCTTTCTTCTTCACGCCAGTTTTCTCTGCAACTTCTTACATTGTTTTCATTTCGTCATACTGTCTACCGGCAATGTAAAGGCATGCGGCACAGATAGCGCTGTGGTTTTTCGTGCGTATACTTCCCTTTGTTTCAATCAATTCTTTGAGAATTTTTTGGGCACGATCAATAACTTTGTCACAAGCTTTCAGAGTAGAGCCATACTTGCCAATATATTCCATGAGATAATCGATTATTGTATCCTCTTGATTTCTCGAAATGGATCTTTTTTCTGTTTCCATATTGAGCGAATTCTCTTCCACCCGAACACTCTGCTACACATCTCAAACCCTTGCCAGAGAATAGTCGAACAAGAAACGCTCTAAACTTACTCCCCAGCTCCTTATAGTCTATACGCATCGTCAATCATAATAGTTATTTGTTGCGTGCTTCAATCATCCAAATAATCTTATTTATCCGAGTCAGCTCGGCCTAGCCCTAGCCCGCGTACTCGTAGAGGTCATGATATTTGTCGGCTGGTTTAGAAAATGTTTTATTTATTGTATTTTTCTTAATATTAATTACAGAAATGATGCATGCATATTTCAATGGGATGTCATTACGTTGTATTATATAATAATAAACGGTCTTATTCCGAACCCTCTAAACATTACTTGAGTACCATTTTTTATTCAAAGAATCAAATACAATCAACACATGATGCGTAAATGAGTTTATTATAAGTTTTGGGTTGGAATTTTAAAGTTGAAGATGAAAGTCATAATAGTGAATTACACCATGCAAGAATATTCAGATAAAGATAGCGTCTAATTGTGATTAGCCTCAATTTAAGGTGGCTCACACTAGTTATAAAATAAAAACTTAAAAAATAAAGAATAAAATATTTAATACAATATCTTAACTATTTTTGATACAATATCTTAACTATTTTTGAGCTTTCAAAAGAATAAATTTAATATTAAGAATGTAAAGCATCGTTTTTTTCCAACAAATGTTTTTTATATTATTAACCTATTTGAAATAAATTTAATATCAAGAATGTAAAGCATCGTTTTTTTCCAACAAATGTTTTTTATATTATTAACCTTATTAATAGGATGAATTCCAATAACAAGTTTAATAAGGTGAAATTTTGATGCTCTAAAAAGGAATTGATCTAACTATAAAATCCTAATTGTCTTTTGCAATGATTTAGTATAAAAACCTTTTTATATTTAACTAAGAAATGAGTAAAGTAATTTAACTTTATTGTAGCAACTCTTACACTTCTCAATTATACTATTGCATGAAAATATTAATATTAAATTCATATATTCTTACAATTTGATTGGCTTTTCTTAGATTTTCCACAATATTACATGTACAAAATTTAATTTGAGAAATAAGTTTTACCTTACAAAACTAAATTTAATAAAGCAATGAAGAATAGCATTTTTGGATCTATAGCTATTCTTTTATTTTTCTACCAAAGAGAAATATTAAAATATTAATAAAATTTAACTAATAATTCCATAAAATTGTATGGATTAGTGAAATTTTATATTTATTTCACATATATTATAAAAATTGGCTATTAAGTTTTAATATCTAACACTCAAGTTTTGGATGTAAAATCCATTATACTAAACTTACCCTCATATGTTTGGAAAGTCAGACTTTGGCTAATGGGTAGTCCTTTTAACACATGTTCATTGTGGGAAATGAACATACTGTAGTGATAGATGGCATCCCTTTGTGCCCTATGATGGTATTCACCATTGTAGTGTAGGAAGACCATATCAGGTTTAGGTCGCTGAGTAGCTGAGGAGAAGCAGTGAGAAAATTGATATTTTTTCACAAGTGGAGTTGTGAACAACTCGAGAGGAGTCTCGATGTGTTGTGCCCTTGATGGATGAAGGGACAACTAGATTGTAGATTGCATATCTGAGTTTCAGTGGCCATATGGACTTAGAGAATTGATAGAGGCAGGATATCCAGATCAGGAGCTAAAGGACTCAACAGGGACAGGGTACGACCAAGAGGAGTTGTGAGAGCATGCTACAACTAGATGTCCAGATTATATTGTTTTTTATCTTGTACTAGTGGATGTGTGAGGGCCATTATCCCTAGTACGCGAGGCCTTGACTAGTGTATTATATTAGTTGGATTAATATAACGAATTTGGGTTAAAATTTTGTAAAACGTTGTCTACATTTTGTGCATGTGTGATTTACTTCTTTATATTTCCATTGTGAAAAGTAGTTCATTGTTGATATTCTTGGTTTGGTAGCGTCATATATTTTAGGACTCTATCATATATACAAGGCCATGGAAATTAAACATGGTATCATAATGTACCTGAGCTAATTTGTGGGACACTGAATTATAGTTGAACAATGAAGAAAATCAGATGGAGTTGTGGCTGTCTAGATAATGGAGCAAAGGGTTCAGCTGAAGACATGGAAATGTGGTCTTGAATGGCTTGGAAGCAATATTTGCTAGGAGTTCTCGTGGATTGATGCTGAGCCTAGTGAACAACAATTTTTTGTAGGGTAGGTTGTTGATCACGGATTTCCTTTTATTTTTCATGGATGGTTGGGAAAACTTGATGATTTGTTCGGCATGGATGAGATGAGGTTGATTGAGATGGGTTCTTCTGATTGAATGCATATTGCCACACTAGATTCTTCATCAAATCATGATGTTGTATATCTGATATTGGTGGGATTTTCATGAGTGGTATTTGATCCTCGACGACGAGTGCTTGCAAGGTTGACTGAGAACATGGATATCATGTAGGATTAGAGGGAGTCTAGCATCAGAGGGAGCAACCCTATGGAGGTTTGGTACCTTCAGGTTCAGATGTGATGAGGGAGAGACACAACAAATATCGACAGGTTCATTTATAAGGTATGTTGCAGTGATGGATGCTAGATGGGATAGTATCGCCAGATGATGATGGTTACTTCCTAGTATTGGAAGTATGTCCCTCGATAAGGGGGAGTGTTTAATTTTATGTAGCTTGGGAGGTAATCCAAGCCCTATTGTTTGAGTTTGGAGGTCAAACAGTCACAAGTGGCCTTGTGGGCTTCAAACCCAAGCTTTGATGTTTTGCACCCATCGATTTTTTGGCCAACACCATAATTAGTTTTTGACGTCTGATGGATGAGGATGATATTTTTGGTCGAGATGATTCCAACATAATGAGAACCATCTGATTCTGAGTTTTCATTTAGGAGAAATAAATTTTTTAATTTGACAATTAATTATTCATTTTCAAGTCATGTAGGATTGAAGTAAAATTTGACCAGTAGATGTGTCCCTTCACTAATTCGTGGAGCCCCTTATTTGGATATCTATTGAGGGTGAATTTATGTGTTTTAAGCACCCAATTTTCTAAATTTTCTCAAGAGAAGAACTTGATTGAGAGAGGAGACTATCTAGCATTATCTGGAGCAAAAGAAGAAGCCTAGGTAACGTGATAGAGATGGATTAAAATTTTGTGATGAAGGACAAGTAGTATGAGGTTGGAGCGGACTATCTTTGGCCTGAATAGGTGATCCATGTATGTTGTCTCGAGGGTTGAGGAGGATAGTCGCTAGGCCGAGTTCTTGAGGGTAAACACGTTGTGGTTTTCAGTGTGTTTGGGGTAGCTTTTCAGGATTTTTTCACGGTTGGAGGGTTGTTGCACTAGGTCGCAGGCCAAGCACACTACTGAGCTATGTAGTAGGTGTTTCAAGGTGTGGCACCTATCCCTAGAAGCAGGATGGGTGAGGAGGAGACATATTAGGGTATGTCGTAGCCCTTTAAGGGCCTATTTGATGGGTGTAGGAAGGATTTAGGGCTACTGCAAGTTCCCTAACTAGGTGTCAAGAAAAACAAGGTACAAAGACATGTGCATCAATGTTTTTGGATGGATTTGGGTAAAATAATTTAACTAGCTTATCATGAGCAGCTTGAGGAGACCTTAGGAGGTATTTTGAGCAGCCCACGTGGACTATTTGGAAGCCTACCAAGCAGCCAAGGTGAAAGTAGGAAAACCATATTGGAAAGAAAGAGGATAACAACAATGAGGGTTGCAGATGTTCCCTTGGATGACAGTTGGATAGATGTCCTTAGTGAGCACATATTGATGTGCCCATATTTTTGCAATATTCCCTTTATTATAGAGAAAAGGACATATTGGTGGAGTTTTTTGGTAGAAATCTGTAAGGGTCTTCTAGGTGTGGAGATTGGGAACTTATGGTCTGTTGCAGGACAAAATGAGAGTGTCCAATTTGGATCCAAAGTGAAGCACCTCAATGGATAAAGTTGATAGCTAGCTTGGCAGTTGTTGAGCTGAAGGGTTTGATCAACCAGGAGCAAGATTGTGCAACCCAAGACTTCTGTGTGGAGAAGGAATTTGACAACAGATGATGGTCATTCCTCCTAGCACATGTTCACTGTGGGACATGAACATATTGTAGTGATAGGTGGCATCCATTTCTGCCCTATGTTGGTATTCAGCGTTGCAGCGTAGGAATACAATATTAGGTTTAGGTCACTGAGTAGCTGAGGAGAAGCATTGGGAAAATTGATATTTTTTCACAAGTGGAGTTGTGAATAACTCGAGAGGGGTCTCGATGTTTTGTGCCCTTGATGGACAAAGGGACAACTAGAGAGTAGATTGGATAGCTGAGGTTCAGTGGCCATATGGACTTAGAGAATTGGTAGAGGCAGGATATGCAGATTGGTAGCTGAAGGATTGGGCAGGTATAGGGTACGACCAAAAGGAGTTGTGAGAACATGCTACAATTATATGGCCAGAGTATATTGTTTTTTATCTTGTACTAGTGGATGTGTGAGGGCCATTATCTCTCGTACGGGAGCCCTAGACTATTTTATTATATTAGTTGGATTAATATAACGAATTTGGGTTGAAATTTTGTAAAACGTTGTCTACATTTTGTGCATGTGTGATTTACTAATTTATATTTCCATTGTGAAAAGTAGTTCATTGTTGAGATTCTTGGTTCGGTAGCGTCATATATTTTAGGACTCTATCTATATCCAAGGCCATGGAAATTCAACATGGTATCATAACGTATCTGAGCTAATTTGCGGGACACTTAATTATAGTTGAAAAATGAAGCAAATCAGATGGAGTTGTGGGTGTCAAGATCATGGACAAAAGGGTTCAGCTGAAGACATGGAAATGTGGTCTTGAATGGCTTGGAAGTGATATTAGCTAAGAGTTCTCGTGGATTGATGTTGAGCCCAGTGAACAAACTTTTTTTGTAGGGTAGGTTGTTGATCATGGATTTCCTTTTATTTTTCATGGATGGTTGGGATAACTCAATGATTTGTTTGGCATGGATGAGATGAGGTTGATTGATATGGTTTCTTCTAATGGAATGCATATTGGAACACTAGAGTCTTCATCAGATCATGATGTTGTATATCTGAGATTGGTGGGATTTTCATGAGTGGTATTTGATCCTCAACGATGAGTGCTTGCAAGGCTAACTGAGAACGTCGATATAATGCAGGTTCAGAAGAAGTATAGCATCAGAGCGAGCAACCCTATGGAGGTTTAGGACCTTCAGTTCAAATGTGATGAGGGAGAGACACAACCAATATCGACAGGTTCATTTACAAGGTATGTTGCAGTGATGGATGCTAGATGGGATAGTATCGCCAGATGATGATGGTTACTTCTCGTATTGGAAGTACCTCCCTTGGTAAGGGGGAGTGCTTAATTTTATGTAGCTTGGGAGTTAATCCAAGCCCTATTTTTTGAGTTTGGAGGTCAAAGCATCACAAGTGGCCTTGTGGGCTTCAAACCCAAGCTTCAGTGTTTTCCACCCATCAATTTTTGGGCCAACAACATCATTAGTTTTCGACATGTGATGGATGAGGATGATATTTTTGGTCGACATGATTCCAACGCAATGAGAACCATCCGATTTCAAGTTTTCGTTTAGGAGAAATAAATTTTTGAATTTGACAAGTAATTATTCATTTTCAAGTCATATAGGTTTGAAGTAAAATTTGACTAGTAGATGTGTCTGTTCACTAATTCGTGGAGCCGCTTATTTGGATATCTATTGAGGGTGAATTGATGTGTTTTAAGCACCCATTTTTCAAAATTTTCTCAAGAGAAGAACTCGATTGAGAGAGGAGACTATCTAGCATTATTTGCAGCAAAAGAAGAATCCTAGGCAACGTGATAGAGAGGGAATAAAATTATGTTATTAAGGGCAAGTAGTATGAGGTTGGAGTGGACTATCTTTGGCTTGGATAGGTGATCCATGTTTGTTGTCTCGAGGGCTGAGGAGTATAGTCACTAGGCTGAGTTCATGAGGGTAAGCACGTTGTGGTTTTCAATGTGTTTAGGGCACCTTTCGAGGATTTTCTCATGGTTGGAGGGTTGTTGTACTAGGTCGCAGGCCATAGCACACAACTGAGCTACGTAGTAGGTGTTTCAAGGTGTGGCACCTATCCATAGAAGTACGATGGGTGAGGAGGAGACATATTAGGGTATGTAGGAAGGATTTAGGGCTACTGCAAGTGCCCTAACCAGGTGTCATGAACAACAAGGTACAAAGACATCTACATCAATGTTTTTGGAGGGATCTGGGTCAAAGTATTTAACCAACTTATCATGAGCAGCTTGAGGAGACATTAGGAGCTATTTGGAGGAGCCCACATGGACTACTAGGAAGCCTACCAAGTAGCCAAGGTGACAGTAGGCACATCATATTGGAAGGAAAGAGGATAACAACAAGGAGAGTTGCAGATGTTCCCTTGGATGACAATTGGATAGATGTCCTAGGTGAGCACATATTGATGTGCCCAGATTTTTGCAATATCTCCTTTATTATAGAGAAAATGGCATATTGGTGGAGTTTTTTGGTAGGAATTTGTAAGGGTCTTCTAGGTGTGGAGATGCCCTAACTAGGTGTAGATGCTACAAAGTGGACTTGGTCTCTCATGGATTTTTGGAGGGTAACGTGAGAGAGGAGCAAGTGTGGATGAGATTGGGAACTTATGGTCTGTTAGACGAAAACATGATAGTGTCCAAGTTGGAGCTAAAGTGCAGCAACTTGATGGAAAAAGGTGACTACTAGCTTGGCATTCGTTGAGTTCAAGGGTCTAATACACGAGGAGTAGGATTGTGGAGCCTGAAACTTGTGTGTGGAGAAGGAATTATATAGGAGATGATGGGAGGTCCTCCTAGCTCATCTTCAATGTGGGATATGGACCTCTTCAGTGATATGTGGAAGCCATTTATGCCCTATGTTGGTCTTCATCATTACAGTGCAGGAATACCATAGTGGGTTGAAGTCCCTGAGTATTTGAGGAGTAGCGATGGGAAGATTGGGAGTTTTTCACAAGTGGAGCTATGAATAACTTGAAAAGAGTCTCAATTTGTTTTACCCTTGATGTATGATGGGACAACTAGAGAGAAGATTGGATAGTCGAGATTAAGTGACCAAATGGACTTGGAGAATTGACAGAGGTAGGATTTGCAAATCGGGGGTCGCAGGACCAGGAAGGTACAGGGTGTGACCGAGAGGAGTTGTGAAAGCATGCTACATCGAGATGCTCAAAGTTTCTTTTCTTGTATATTGTACTAGTGGATGTACTTTGGCCATTATCCCTGGTACAAGAGCCCTAGACTATTGTATTATATCAATTGGATTAATATAACGAAGTTAGGTTGAACATTTTTAAAAATTTGTCTATATTTTGTGCATCTTTGATTTACTGCTTTATATTTCTGTTGTGCAAACTAGTTCATGATTGAGATTCTTGGTTTAGTGGTGTTAAATATTTTAAGACTCTATCCTAGATCCAAGGTCATGGAAATTCAACATTATACATCTGTTTTGGCTATGTTGAGTCTACCCAGCATCATCCTTGAGATCCTAGTTTGGTACATTGATCATCATGCAAACACTCATCCTAATCAATTCAAACCTTACACTGCTTTGAACACGGTTAAACTGGTTGTTACCACCTATTCCTTTTCTTCATTTCCTCAACAACCTTAATAGAAACCCACTAGCATTTGCTACCATGGATAGAAGAAAAGGAGATTTTGGGAAGCTTGGTCCTTAGAGAAAGAATAATAACAGGTCGAAATTTCAATGCTATGGTTGTCATGAATATGGGAACTAAAAGAGAGATTGTCCAAAGCTCAAAAGGGACAACAAAAAAAGAGGAAGAGAAAAATCCCATTGGCACCGAAGAAGTGGAAGAAGTTGAAAAGAATAAATCCAAGAAGGAATAATTGAAACATCTCTACTATGATTTAGATAGTCTTCCTAACCTAGTTTTTTTCAACTTTCCATTTCAAGTTTCTTTTGTAAAGTATAACTGTCATGGTAGGAATCATTAGAATCATGATAGGATGCATCATGTTAGGAGATGTCATCATAGAATATTTTGATTGAAATCATGAGCTAATGACATCATCAATAACAACCTTATCCAACTGCAATATGTATAGGCTAAAGGGCCAACCTATTTGATCAATGGAAAGTAGCGGGACAATGACTGAGAACAAGGAGAGGGAAGCTTTGAAGGTTGAGAAAAGTAGAAGGATTAAACCTTTAGGTTCAAGTGGGGAGGATGAGTCAAGAAATCCTTCCAAGCATCTCAAGAAGGTTTCATAGTATGAGATGATCTTATAGGATGTTCAGGATTAGGGGGCTTCTAGGATAAATGTGAAAGGGAGTAGGCCTTTGAGAAATATTTCAAACAATGTAGCAAGGAAGGCTTCCAATTCAAAGGGGAAAACCATGGTAGCAGATCCAGTGTGGGACATTGTTCCAACATGGGAGCCAATTCATAGTGGTATAAGCCCCTCCCTCGCTAAGAGGGTGTGTTGATGTTTGTAGCATGGAAAAATAGCCCAGGTCTAAGTACCTGGGTGTGCAAGAAATCACCTAATAGCCCTTGAACCACAGGAAATTATTTTAGTGATTAAATTAATTTCTTTTACAAGATAAAATTGAGTTAATCTAAATAATGCAAAGGTTATTTATGTTACTGAATCAAATGAATCTTAGGTGAGATGAGATCTAATATAAATTTTTAATCACTTTGGAGATTACAGTTTTGGATTCAATCATAACTCAAGCTTATAAAAAGAGAGGCTAGGCCAAGGGAGAAGACAACAGATAAGGGAAAAAAGTATTGATAAAGGCATCTTAGTGGTAGGTGGACAAGGACTTCTCCTCGAATGTCAAGTAAGAGGAAGGTGCAAAGGTAACAATAATGAGATCCAAATCGGACAAATCTCGGGCCCGATCAGCTAGATCATATAAAAAAATTTGTATGTAATATCATCAATTTAGACCATTTTCCTAGTAAGGGAGCCCAAGTAGGTTCTAATTAATTAAATGAAGAAATATTGATTGGACAGAAAATTTGTGTGACTAGGTGTATAATTAGTTAGTTTTTATTGCTTTCGTTTAATATTTATTTATATTAAGATCCATGTTGTGCTTTGATTTGGCAGATCAGTGGATAAATCTACTAGGAATTAATTTCCAAGTATTGGGTTTAGAATTGAATAATATTCGTGGGGTACAGCTAGGTTTCAAAGGCTTGCAGGATCTTCATTCCTGCATAGAGGAAGACATTTGTGAGCAATGAAGAACATGACCTCTAGGAAATATCGTGAGCCACTACTAGTGACAGAGGATGAGGAGGAGGAGATTTTGAAGTTTGGAGGGTGAAAAATGTCGCAAGCTTCTATTTGAAGTAGTCAACCTTCATAAGGGGAGGAGAGGAGCCAATATCTGCTTCCAATTATGTCAAAATATCCAATTGGTTTTTGTAGACATTGAAGGTTTCTTAGAAGCATTTTGAGGTTCCTACAAGCATATTCAGGAACAATAGGCATCTAAAAAAAAAAATTGAACTATATGGCACTAATAAGTAACATTTTTGAAGAGGAAACAAACCAACTAGTTTGCAAGAATTTCGTTGTGAAGGGTGATGTGAAGGACAATATGCCAAGACCGAAACAAATTCTATAAATCTATTCAATAAGTTCCTTCCATGCTAAGAGTGAGTGCTGATTTTTGTAGCACCAAACAAAAGCTTCCACAATTCCAAGTGTCTACACGTGTGAAAGTTGTCCACAGCTTTCAACCATAACAAACTCACATTAGTTAAAGGAATTATTAAGTGAATTGATTTTCATAAAAAAGGATTTTAATGTAATGACATGTAAAGGTTTTTACTATTAAATATTTATCTCAGGTTAGGTGAGATATAATCTCAATAGTCAATCACTTTGGAGATTAGGGTTAATGAAATCGGTCAAATAACTCAAGGTTATAAAAGAAAGGCTATGTGAAGGAGAAAAACACAAAAGTGGAATTGAGTGATTGAGTCATGAAGGACTATGATTCAAGGAGATCTCAGCTAGAGTGATAAAGGAGTTTCATTCAGAGATCAAGTCCAAGAGAGGAGAGTGCAAGAAGTGGAACAACAAATGGAGAAGACCCA